>PVJH01017988.1:0-17831 GCA_004026705.1 Nesogale talazaci
TGGTGGTGGTGGTGGTGGTGGTGGTGATGGTGGTGGTGGTGGTGGTGGTTGTGGTGATGGTGGTGTGTGTGTAATGATAGAAAGCAGGGACTCTCAGAGGACAGTGGCAGTCACTAACATAAAGGTCCGGGTCGGTACGGGGAGAGGAAGGACAGTCGCGTTCCTTTGATGGATAGGATCTGGGAGGAGAAATGGGGAGGAATGTTAACCAGATAACATTTGTGTGGTGATCGACTCAAAACTTTTACTTCTGACTCATAGCAACCCTGGGAGATAGGGGAGAGCTGCCCCTGGGGGGTTCTGAGTGTGTTGCTCTACAAGAGCAGAAAGCCTTGACTTTCTTCCATGGAGCTGCTGGCGCTTCTGAACAGCTGCCCTTCCTTAAAGTTAGCCGCCCAGCCGACGCCAGCAGGTCTCTCTTTGTGTGGGGATGGGGGTGGGGAGGGGGGAGCGACCGCTCAGAGAAGAATGAGTAGCCCTGCGTTGCCTGGGTGTGGCGCTAATGAGCTGTTCGCTTCTGCTCAACTTCTCTTTCCGTTCTTGGTCTCAATCTCTCTCACTCTGTGTCGGGCCCAATCTGAGGTCAGCGTCGTCCCTTACCGTTCTCCATGGACCGTTCTGCCACAGAGGGAGGGTCAAGGAGGTGCTCATGGCTGCACCGAAAATCGGGTAGGAGAACTGAATCTTGCCATAAGACAAAATGCACGAGCCAGCTGACCAGCATATTACCTCACCTAAGAGCTGACAATTGAATGCATTCAAATCTCTGTAATTCTCCCATTGATTTCCCCATTGTAATTCCCACCATCATTTTTTTGTTGTTATACTGAGTGCTTTTGATATGACAGCATGAAGACAATATCTACACAAATTAGTGACATTATTTCTGGTGGTAATCTGTAGTGATACAGGTTTGGAGTAGTTCCGGATTAGAAGTGTTGTTGTGGGGCTGAGAGTTCTGGTTAGAAGGAAGATAATAGTACTGGTGATGTCATGGCTAGACTTTGGGCTGCTAACAGCAAAGAGAGCAGTTGAAAAGAACCGGTACAGAGGTACAGTCTCAGAAACCCACAGGGGCTCGGTCCTCTGTGTTGACGCGTCCTTTCCAACTCAGAGCAATTCCACAGAGAGTTTCTGGAACTGTGCCTCCTTCTAGGGACAGATGATCTCAGCATTCTTTCCGGGAGCCACTGGTGGGTTTAAAACACCGAGTTCACCGCAGTCTACTAGGAACTCAGCAGCCCTAACAGGACTCTTTCATACCCCACAGTACCCCTCAAGAGCCTACTGGTTGTCTAGTGGATTCTGATTTATAGGAACTCCAAGAGGACAGGAGACCTAATCCATGAGTTTTCAAATCTTTCTGGAAGCACACTGCCTCATCTCTCTTCCATGGACAACTGGTAGGTTCAAACCACCGACTTTGTCTTAGTAGCCTAGCGCTTAATTCACTACGCCACCGGGGCTTCTTTGTAGTGTGGATCTGGCATGCAGAGAATGTGCTTTCTTATTAAGCCAGCGGTTGCTTTAGATGGGCTTTGAGATGTGTATCTTCTTGCTTACTCTCTGTCCACAGTCAGGTGGCCTGTTCAGGGTCAGGTTGTGCCCAGGAACCTGGGGCTGGCTGACTTGACTTGTGGGACCATTACAGAAGGTGAAGAGCTGTTTGTGCATGCACAGAAGTGGAAAGGCCATGCATATCGTGCAAAAGGCCTGTGAGGAAGGGAGTGTTTTCATGAGATAGAATGGGGTGTTTACCTTAAGTTTTCTTCTTTCTCACTCCCACCTCCCTGGAATCTAGCTGCACAGAGAAGTACTGTTGATCATTCTTATTCTTGGTAGTTACATTCTATGAGGAAACCACCAACACTGAAGTGCAACAGAACAAAAACCTCAAACCATCAAGCAAACCCATAGAACAGATTACACCTGCCCCTTCAGGTTTCCTCAGCTGTAATGCTTTACGGAAGCAGAAAGCTTCGTATTTCTCCTGAGGAACAGCTGGTAGGATCAAACCGATTACTTTGTGTTTGCTGGCCCAAAGCTAGACAAAATATACTTAGGCTCCTTTAAGTCTCTGGCCACAGCATTTTCATTAACCAATTAGCACATAAATTTGTTTTCTGCATCTCTAGTTCTGGTTACATATACACATGTGTATATGCACATGTGTCTGTTATTCGGTCAACAGAACAAAACACCTCCCAGTCCTGTACCATGATAGTAGGTGCTCTTACATTTGAGCCCACTGTTGAAGCCACAGTGTTAATCTGTCTCAGCCAGACCTTCTGCTTTTCTGCTGTCAATCTACTAGACCAAGCATGATGTCTTCTGCAGGGACCTATTGCTGCTAATAACATGTCCAAATTTCATGAGATGAAGTCTTGCCATCCTTGCCTATAGAGAGTATCTTGTACTTCTTTCAAAACAGATTTTTTTTCTTCTTTTGGAAGTCCATGGTACTTTCAATATGGAACTTTTCCATAGTTCAACTATGTATCTAAAGACATACATATGACTTACTCATATTTATGAACTCTCTGCCAAGAGCAGTATATTCTTGTTGGTTCCTTTCGGCTGAGGATGTGCATGGCTAGTGACTTAAGTTGTGCACTACTGTGAACATGTGACATACCCGAGTGTTGATTTGGGTGTGACAAGTTAATTTTGGTAAATAGGTAGGTTTGAAAGTATCTAATCCTTGAAAACTGAGGATTTGTGGTAGAATAATACCTTTGTCAAAAGGAGATTTCCTTGAGAGGCCTGAATTTTTCTTAAGTAAATATGGAGAGAGATATTTACAAGAGACACGTGGTTATAAGTAGGCCTTTCAATTTAAGGACATCCTTTTTGGGTGCCAGGAGGCTATACTAGCAACACAAAAATGCCTGTGCCTTTGAGTTAATGGTAAACCAGCAATGTGAGCAGAGCATAGCTCTCTCCCTATGTTCACCGGGAGGTTCAGTATAAACTGAAGAAAGTGGATAAGGCTTCCTGAGAAGTACATAGGTTTGTGTAAGACACAAGTAAAAAGAAAGCATATGGCTGGTGACTGTTACAGAATTCCTCTGTCTCCTTGGACAGTGTCTTCTTCAGTAGAACTCTGTACCTACTAGGCTGTTTATAATGTAGTCTCTTTATAATATGATTTCAATGTTTTCTCCCTTGATTCTGCTTCCTTCATGAGGGCGAGAATTTGCATGTATTAAAGGATGCCATCAATACTACTGTTTTGTAGAAATTAGTAAGTTGGTGTGTGTTATGCTGTTTTCATTTTTAACATCCAATAAAAGAAACAATTTTTGAAAACAGTAAGTATTTTTTCCATGCTCACACCTGAAATCTTCTATCATGCAAGGACACATCACCTGCTGACAATATTTCAAGTTCTTTTTGAAGAAAGTATCACTGCTGATCCCATCACATTGTTTTCTTCATTGACCCGTTCCACCATTGGGACATGTAAATCCCAGTTGTTTTGTTTTTTGTCTCTCTAGTTTCTTGTGGTACTTGTGTCCTTCTTATCCTATACGCTGGTGTCTGGCATGTAACTATTTAGAACTAAAGAAATGTTCATTGCTGCTAAATCACTGTCTTTAAGGGATACTGTATGAGATGGTGCATCTGGAGGTGAGATTATGTTAAACTTTGGTGTCTATTAGCTTTTGTACAGCTAGTTAACCTTCACAAGTATAGTAGTAGTTTCCTGTGAATTAGTGGGAAGCTGTGGCTTTCATGATGATTTAATTTTCAAGTGTATAACATATTTCAGGCACAAATCATGAGAAGTATGTGGTATGTAGAAATTATAGCATCCCTGATCTGTTGCATGTGTATTTCTCAAAACCACTGTATACTTCTCTTCAGTTGTATGAGCTGCAAGTTGTTTCTTTTTTTCAATAAAATTAGCTCATTAAAGTATTTGCTCACGACACTGAATTACTTTGTTGTTTGCATGTGTACATGAAGTAAGACGTTTGCAATTTTCATCTTTCTGTAGTCTCATGGAGGAGAGCTGTGGCATTAGAATTATCCTGATTTTGCAGAAATAAGAGTAATTGTTTTTCTGGAAAAATAGATTTGTACAGTGGACTTTTGAAGAATGAATGAACTCTAGATTCACTCTTTTCTCTACTTAGAGGGAGGATGAATTGAAGCAGGTTTGTGATTAAGGTCATGACTCAGATGGTTGTAGAGCTGGACATGTCCATACTCTGTAGGTGAGAGATGTCACTCTGCAGCCCTATCTTGATTCATGCAACTTCAGGGACTGAAGTGTTCATGGTTTGATACATTTAAATCTACCTACTTACCAAAATTAACTTGTCGCCCTCAACTCAGCACTTGGGTGCATCACCGTCACTTGCCTACATGTACAGAGTAGTGAACAATGTGAGTCACCTGTCTTGCATGTCCCCAACTGAAGGGAACCAGATGAGGTGGTGGGCTGCAGGCTGTAAAGGTGAAGGAATTCAAGGTTGACAGGTTGCTTATACTTTTCCTGAAAGGCAGACAATATGGCAGGCTGAGGCTTAAGTCCAAAGAATGGGAGGTCAAGTGACAAGTCAAATACAGGATCCAGACTTCTCCCCACCCCATCCCCCCAAAAAACTTTCCTGTGGTGTCCACATATATTGGAAGCAAGATACTTTCAATTAGTTGGCTGATCATAGCAGATCTCATCATGAAAATAATTACATCATTTTAGATCTCATCATCAGAGATTCTGATGTCTTAACTGAAAATCCTGGGCCACTAAGTTGACACAAAACCTTAACTATCACACTTGGTACCAACAATGTGTCTGACATGGTATTATGAAGAAGCCATTGACATGACAGAAGAAAGGCCCAAATCAAATGAGGATGCCCATGATGAAAGTAGAGGAAATGAAGTTGGGTGGTATCCTACTTTGGAAATATAATGAACTTGCTTTAGCAATAGGTCAAAGCTTACTTGGACTTGACCCAGGAAGGTACATAAGTCACTTATGTTGGAAATTATTAAGGAAAAATGGTTTGATACATTTAAATCTACCTACTTACCAAAATTAACTTGTCCTGGATGTAGTCCTGGATGTAATCCAGGACTGTACAACTTCATATAGAGGGCATAAGATTATACTGCCAAGGAAAAACTAGCAGCTCACAACTATGGAGGAAATAAAGACATTCGTTCCTATGCATATACTGATGGGGATAGATGTTCTTTTGACGCTCAGAATGTTTTGGCCCGGTGACTTCCTTTTTGGAGTGACTTTTGGTATAGTGTTTGTGATGAAAACAAGATTCAGGAGACTGTGCTCGTGCACTGCAGTAACAAGTCATTGGCCGTATACAAAGGAGAAGCTGCCAGGACCAGCTTCACAAATTGTGCCCCAATTACCAATGCTCTCAAGCACTGCCCGAAGGAAGTATACATGCCCTTACGTGCCATGGCCATCAATGAAATCATAGAAATTATAGTCCCAATTGAGAGCCATTTATCCATGACACAAGGCAACCCAGTGATATCTGTCAAGTTCAGGTACTTGGCTGACTCATGAACTGGCTTTGCAAGTCAGTTTGATATCTATTGTGGAAAACCAGACATAGTGACTCATCACTCTTCCTTGGTGTTTGACATGGTATGTCATCCGTGCCACCATCCTTATATGCTCATTGCCTTTGACATATTGTTTCTGCTCTCGCTTGAAGGAAAAGGTGAATGAAGAGGAACTGTAGGCACAGAGCAAACAATTCTAAAGGCCTGTCAAGAATGATGATGAGGAAGCATACATCGGGAAAAACTCCATTTCCTACAATGGGGTGTGTGTGAGCAGCCATGTGGCTGGGCAAGAAACCTGTGACACTTTGGTTCACATTTTACACCTCAGGGGTCACCACTGGTGAACAAAGATGGGTCCTTCTTGGGAATCCTTTGTTTAACAGAATCTCAATGATAGGAAGATGGGCCTACATTGGCCAGAGATGTTCAAGATACACAATTGGAAGATGCTGCCAATTGCTGTATATCCTTATTGACTTTGATACTGCAAACAGCTTTATAGTGCAGGACTGGGGACATAGATGACCAACCATTCCTTCAGGAAAACTCTCATTGGGCAGCCTTATATGGGCTAGGAAATCAAGGGGAGAGAAGACCTTCCTTTTTTGTGAAGAATTAGTCAGCAGCAAGTGTGGTACCCAATGATGTATGGCTTCAACTGATGGGAAAACATTCATCTGTCAAGGGGTCTAGAAGATGATACAGAAAATACAGTTCAATGATGCAGACTCAAACAAATATGTGCATGCACCACAGGGCACCTTTATGTGTTATTTCATGTTTCCAAAGTTTCACACAATAAAACAATTGCTTAGGTACCACAATTCCTCACCCTCCATTTCTCCTCCCACACCTCACTCCTGTAGTCGTGTGGGACATATGTGACCCACATAGCATTTATAAACATTCATCATGCTTAGCAAATATTTAAAAATACTCAATGGCACACCATTAGCTAAGAAGGAGAAGAAGAAGAAGAAAACAAATATCATACAGACATCCAACAAACAAAAACTTATTCGGTCCTGAAAGTGTTAAGACATTGCCTCGGCAAAATCTGTTGTAGCATTTTCCTTGCCTCCCCATGCTGAATTACAGACACAGTCAATGGCCCACTTGTGTGTAGTTCACGAAGCAATTAAGGGCTTTTTTCTTTGAACAAGCAGAGAAGGGGGTAGAATGAGAAATGATCATTATTCTGATGATTCCTCTGCTTAGCTGAACAGTTCACAGATCTTTGATATCACAAGCCGCCTGTATTTAAACCCAGTTCTGTAACTGCCTGCCAAAACTGCTCAGTGGCAATTTAAGGGCTGACATGTCATTAGGTCAGAGCAACTTGATCTGACTCTATGATGGTGCTTAGGTACAGTGTGACACCCACACAGCAATCCACAGCGTGACGGAGACATCACCAAAACTCAGAAAGCATACACTTCTTGACCTCCTAAGGAACTTCGTGGTCTGTATTTAAAGCCTTTTGTTTTATTCTGTGAGACTCATTATAATCTGGAAAGAACAATCTATATTTCTATGTTGTCTACATGAATTGTTTCTGCCATCCCCTTAGAGCAGTGGTTCTCAACCTTCCTAATGCCTTGACCCTTTAATACAGTTCCTCATGTTGTGGTGACCCCCAAACCATAAAATTATCTTCTTTCCTATTTCATAACTGTAATTTTGTTATTAATCAGGCGACCTCTGTGAAAGACTCATTTGCCCCCCAGAGGGGTCATGACCCACAGGTTGAGAACCGCTGCTTAGAGGTTCCTCATGGGCTGTGGCATTTTATCCAGGATGTACCCCACCGAAAACAAACAGCTGAAAAGCAACAAACCAAAACCCCAATTCACTGTTTTTGAGTCGATTCTGACTGAGAGCAACCCTACAGGATAGATTCGAACTGTGCTTGTGGGCTTCTGAGATGATTATTAATATCTTCATGGGGACAGAAAGCCTCACCTTTCTCCTTTGCTGGTTTTGAACTGCTAACTTTAGTAATGGTTAAGCAGCCTATCAGATAACGCACGACTCTATCAGGGCACCTATCAAAACTGTTTAAAAGATTTTGATTCAGATGAGCAAGGGACACCATATAAGTTTCTCAGGGCTGCTGTTACAAATAACTGCAAGCAACGTAGCTGAAAACCATAGCCATTTATTGTCTCACAATCCTGGAGACTGAAAGCTGGAGTTTTGGGTGTCTCTCCTCCAGCATCTAGAATGGTCCTTCTTTATCACTTTCAGCTTCTTGGAGTCCAAGGTCTTTCTTGACTTATAGCAGCTTGGCTCTAATCTGTCTCCAGTAGCCCCCTGGACTTCCTTTCTTGTGTGTGTGTGTGTGTGTGTGTGTGTGTATGTGGTTTTGGATTAGACCCCATTCTATTCCAGCTTGACTCAAGCTGAAAGAGTCTATTGTCAAATGAGATTAGGACTTCAAAATCGCCTTTTGGGTGGGGCGTCTTGTAGTCCCTATCTGATGTCTTCTGTGGTATTTACCCAACAAACATTTGCCATGTACTCACATACTTTGGACATGTTATCAGGAGAGACCTATTCCTGGAAAAGAGCTTCCTACATGGTACAGTGGAGGGGCAGTAACAATGAGCGCTATCCTCGGGGAGAAGGATGAACACAGTGGGCACCGTGATGGTCTCACACATAACAATTGTGAGGATGGCCACTGTGAGTCAGAAACCTGGGCACCTAACAACAGTAGCACGTGTGGAGTGTGGACACCAAGAAACACGTCATCATCATCAGTGCTTCGCCAAGTGTGGGCTCCAGCAGTAGCAACACCAGTCCTCCAGGTATTTCCGATGAAAGGCCAGGTTGGGAAGCACTGCCACATGCCTCCTGGCCCGTGAGCACACGTTCTTCTGTGGATAGAAACCCAAGGTCATGACAGCACACTAGCTGCGTCAGCCATGTGACAGCAGAATGACTTCCTTGTTTGGGTTAGTAGTATAAGAGGAGCCTTTTGGTAATGCAAATACTTAATGACTTTGGCTACTAAATGAAGGGTTGGAGGTTCACAACCGCCAGAGGTGCTCCACCAGAAAGGCCCAATGGATCTCCTTTCGGAAAAAGCCTGCCATTGAAAATTCTAAGGCGTGCCACTCTACTCCAGCACACATGGAATCATGATGAGTCAGAGTTGACTTCCTGGCCACTGGCTAGCAGCTCATGGAGCTCAGTCGTTTTTCCCAGGCACTGTGGGTATGGGATGGGCACTTCTTGCCTTGCAGGGAATAAATCTCCTTCCCCGCTGGGTGTGTGTGCTGAGGCAGAGAAAGGCTAGAAATCTGAGCAGCTGGGGTATAATAAGAGGAAGTTTAGAAATGGAAGACTCGGGTCATGACATAGCTTTGTTCTGGTAGCTGTGGGACTCTGGGAAAAATCCATTAACCTCATTTAGCTCAGATGAACCTGAGATTCCCCATCTCAAAAGGGGAGATAATTATATCTGCCCTGCTTTTTCCATAGGAAGTTCTTTCAATTGAGATAGGTGTTGGGATGGAATTTTGTCCAAACCCTTCCACTCACCTCTCCACTCAGAGAGACTCCTGGAACAAGATGTCCCCAAAGGGACAATGTACCTACTAAACTGAAGAGTACACACACGCTCACATACACACACACGGCACACATGAATAGGTGCACACACGTGTGCACATGTGCACACATTGTAGAGCTTCATGAGTAAGTGATGATGACGCGCAAGTCCGAAGCACGTCAACAAGCTCAACGAGTCTCTCGTTTCCACCCTCTGGAGCAGATGCCACAACCATGACCAAGGTGGGCCTGATAACCACACATGGGCAGAAACCTGAGGAAATCCTGCTAATTAAAAACTTCAGAGTATAAGGGAGGTTCTTGACAGGTTGTTTGCGACAGCAACTGTATTAGTTTCCTAGGACTATGGTAAAAAATACCACCGGGCACCTGTGAGCAGCACAGACACTGCATCTTCCCATGGTGATGTTCCATCCCTACTTTCCTAAGGATGGCACCCAGATTGGATGAAGATCTACCACACTTCAGCACGACCTTATATTGCTCCAAAGATCCTATTTCCACACAAAGTCTTGCTCTCGGTTAAGGGTAAGGATTTTCAAGTTTCTTCTGACGGATACAATTCCACGCAGAACAATAGAAATGTTGCCTGTTTGTGACTGAGGCTTAGCAGTGATCAGGCTCCACTCTAGTGCACTGAGCATTCATCACCACCCCACCGGAAGCAGCAACAGCAAGGATGGAGGGTTAGATATGCAGGTGTGAAGTAGCTCTTAGCATAGTGTCCTCCGAAGGCAAGAGTCCTCAAATGGAGAGTGGATAGAAGTCATTCCTCCCCATAGTCAAAACACAAATAGAAAAATTGAAGACATCACCTCCTTTGGCTGCAACTGAAAAAGAGATTTTGAAAATGATTAGGTCTCTTTTGCCTTCGCTTTAGCATAGTCTTTCTTCTGTTGGTGCTTGAGCATCTATTTTCCCCAGTGCCCAAGAGCCAGACTTCCCAGCAGACCCCGAAGACTTTCCCAGACAGGCATGGCCCTAGCGTGCTCCCTCGGCCAGGTGGGGCTCAGCACGAGTGGATCCCAAACCAGCACAGCTTGCCGGGGGCGGCAAGACTGAGGCAAGTCCCAGGGAGAGGGTAGATCAGAAGGCTGAAGTCAAGAGGAAAGAAGTATGAGAGTCGTCAGATAAGAGCAGACATTGAAACCAGGTGGCAAAGTCCCTCTTGGATGAATGCTTCCAACTGTGGTGGCCGGTGGTAACTATGTCGTGTCACAAGTCAACGGTTGAATGGGAGACTTGGTGGGGATTGAAATGCGGAGGGCATAGAGCAGTTTGAATGATCCTGGTGATTCCTCAGCACCGTTGTGGCCTAAAATGCGTCTAGATACTGCTGGTGTGCGCACCCAGCTCGGATGTCTCTCTTCTGATTAACTGGGAGGGATGCTCTGCTCCCTGCCAGGACTGAATCCTGCCTCTCACCGCAGCCTACCTGAGTGAGATGCTAAGTGTCCTTTTCGGTCCTGACTTCTTCACTGCTGCCTGTGCTTCCACTTCTACTCACCTGCAGGCACAGTGCTAACACCAAGTTCATCACAAACAAGACCATGGCTGAAGACTCCCCTCACTGCAATACACAAATCCCAGGCCTCCTCAGATATGTTGCTGGGAAGACTTTGCAGGGCTGGGCAGGTTGTGTACATATCAGAGGACCACTTACACCCATGCATATCATATGTAACCACAGCCGGCAGCCTTGCTTGGATGCTGGGTTTCTCTGCTTTCTTTACATATTTGAATTTGGACAGAAAAACTCGACAGTATTCAGCCCCAGGACTCCTTGCAAAATATTTGGTCTTGGGGTGAAGATGAGACAATAATAGGTTCAAAGATATTGCATGTTTTACACTAACCACTAATTTGAGGGGTAATATTACAGTGCTGCCACTGTAATTCAAGGAGCTCTGTTGGCACAAAGGTCAAGTGCTTGGCTAACAAAAAGGTCAGTGATTTAGACTTATCCAAGGAGCCTGTGGGAGCCCTGGTGGTCTGTTCTTATATGGGTCATAGCTAGCACACCCTCAAAGGCAGTCATGCTTTGCCACATGGGGCCACTGTGAGTTGAAACCCCACCTGGGGACACCTAGCACCATCACCACTGTCACCACTCCCCTGCACGCATTATGTGCACACACAGTTGAGGAGTAGCCCCAGACATCCACCAATGGCAGTTCAAGAAGAGCAGTGCTTCCGCTTGAACACAAAGGGGCAAAATCTAGTCTGCGTAACCTCAGCCTATAGACTATTTTTGGAGGGCAGAGAAACTCAGAGAGCTTAAACATCTTAAAAACCTAGCTGTCTGATGCAGTGAGCCTGAGACTGTTCCTCCATATCTCTGGGATCGCCTCAGTAACTTTTTCATACATACTCCCCAGATCCAAAGTAATAACGTGTAGTCCTAGTTGCTAATAGTCCAAACAATTTAACAGTAGCCGTTGTTCAGTGCCCAACAGGTCTTACATCAAAAATTTAAATGTATTATGGTTCTTCTGAGGATTCCTTGCATCCCGCCATTTGGGCATCTTGACTTTAACATCACCTGAGACAAGAGAATGAAGCTTAGAACATTGAGAAACATTTCCAGGCATCTTCCACACAGGGTCGCTCGGAATCCGCATCAATGCAAATCGCAGCCACCACCATCTCTCATGGCAACCTCGGGGTTCAGTAATGGAACCCATCCACTTTCCATCCACTTGATGTGGAGAGCGAAGTAATTTTTGAAAAGAAAGGTGATGTTGATAATTTATATGGATTTTTTTTAAAAAGGAATTGGTAGATACATTAACTAGAAAAAAATTTTGTTTTCTTTTTTGACTATAAGTATTTACAAGCATCTCAGTATCAGGATACATTTCAGAGAGAGTTTGGGACCATGGTTCTCTTTCGGTCTACGTGCAGATGTTGGACCACCTATAGTTTAGAAGTGATCCTGTGAGAGGAAAATGAGACAATCTGTTCTCATAAGTTTTATAACTTTGAAAAGCCAAAGGGGCAGTTATACTCTATTCTGCAAGGTCGCTATGAGTTCCCATGGACATGATATTGACTCAGGGTTAGTGAGTTTGTTTGTTTGTTTGTGGTTGCTTGAAGTCAGACACCTGACCAATTGAATTGAGAGAGCCAAATCGAGAATGTTCTAGCCTCTTCACAAGTCTTTGTCACTTTATCCCTGAAAACAACCTCATTGAAGCTCTCTTGGATTAGGTAAGTCTCAGCCCAGCAATATAAAAAGCAGTAGCGCTGCTAAGCAGTTCATACCATTTGAGAAATGTGAACCACTGAGCAGTGACTAATGGTGCTGCTAGGAGGAAGGCCTGCGCAACCTCTAATACCCATTCCAACCCTGAGAGAGTCCATATTTTTGAGATGTGTGCTGTTAATGCTCCTACAAGGTCATTGGATGTCTTGGTTTTAAATGAAACAGGAGCAATAAGGATGTACTCCGTGACAAACAGCGCACCTGCTCTCTTTGCTCTACCTTGTAAATTGACAAGAACTCTTTTGCTCAGGACACTCCCGACACTGTTCAGAGGAGCCATTTACAACACAGAAAGGAGGGAGAAGAGCCATGTCCAGTCATTTGCTACTTGCACTTCAGAGCAGATGCCTACTGCCTGCTCTTGCTCAACTTCTCTGCAGTGTGTTAGGAACAAAGAGGCATTTGGTGGCAGTGGAAACTCGCAAAGAAGTCCTGCCTTTTAGAATGATTTTGTTTGCTATAAAACCTCCCTGGGACATGCTTTCCTTGAACTCCACAGGAATGGAAATATTCACATTAAATACCTCGCATTATTCTAGCACTTTTCCCAGACTCAGCCTTGTTCTGAGTGTTTTATAGGTATTAGCTCACCTACTCTTCATAATGATGACCAACCTTGAGGTACCAGATAAACCTAAACAGCACCAAAGGAAACAATATGCACCCATGGTCCTTTTTCGGGTTCTATGGTAGCCCTTGATGTGTATCTGGATCCATCTTTCCCAGTAGTTCACAGAAATATGGTGCTGCGAGTAGAAATGGACCTTGTAAAACAGGAAATGTTTCTAAGAAAATAAAAACCAGGTACTAAGGAGGAAGTTCTTTCATAAAATTGTATCTAGGTTCTTTTAAGGTTCGAGTTTTCATTAAATGTTAGACATTCTGCACTAGATTTATTTAGAGGTACAGTTCCTAGGACTGATGATTCCCCTATTTAGCACTTAGAATTATACCCTGTGAAATTTAATGATTCTTGAAGAAGCCACGAATAAAGAAACAGGATTGCTTTTCACCCCTCATTCTAGGCATTATCACAGGTGCTACACCATATGAAAAATGAAGTTCCAGTTGTATTTTTTGTAGGCTTATCAATGCCAGTGTCTATTGAGGGAACTAAGAGAAGGGGGTGTGGTGCAGGTAAGAATATCTTCAGGAAAAAAGGACATGAAAATGTTTTGGCTTTCTTTCAGTAATATATAATTGGTAATGTTCTTCCCCTCATTTACAATTCTGTCCATGTATAAGCAGTAATTTGCTCTTATAAACATGGACTGTAGTTAGCGTCCTGTTGGGAGCAATTGGTGTTCTTTATCTGTGACATCATGAGCATTTAAAGAACAATATTTATAAATATCCTCTTGAGTGTAAAACAGTGGTGCAAAGGGAGAGAGAATACAGCTAGAGACTTCGGCTGTTTCTTATTGGTACTCAGTCTCTGAACAACCTGTCCTCCCTCCCCTCCATCTCTCCATGTTTGTTGTTGCTGGTATTAATGTTATCATGCCAGTGCATTATAATGCCCTACTATTGACCACCAATTCATGATGGCCCTATGCTGAGTAGAACACAGTGGTGCTCACTTCTGAGCCACTGCTATGACTGCTTGAGTATTGGACCTAGCTGGTTTATCGGGTTTTAATTAGGTGTTTGGTTTTGTTTGGGGATTTTTTTTTCAGTTAATCAAATAGGTATTCAACAGCTGGGAGGTCCCAAGGTTATAGAAGATGAGCATAAAGGTGAGGTAAACATGAGAGAGCAGCGCTTAGTGCACAGAGTCACAGGAAAGTGCTCTAGGAAAGCAGGAAGAAGACTTCCCTCTGGATTGTTGATGATGCTCCGTGTAGACTAAATTTGTCTCTCCTTTTCCTCTCCCCATCATTCGGTTTAATTTATCAGAGTGCCTTTCAAGTGCTGTTCAAGGTGCCTTTTCTGTACTTGCTTGCATTTCTGCTTTAATGTCTTCTACAGAACTAGGTCCTTTAGGAGTTTGGGGAGTGGTTTGTATTTTTTCCCTGTTTTTTTGAAAAATTCATGACCTTTGGATCTTGGTGTTGATGGTTTTGAGTATTTCCCATTCTGATTTGATTTTTGGAGTATCCCATATAGATTTTGTCACTGGAGCTTTTTCTTCAGTTTCATCACCATCAAAATCATCATCTTCTTCTTCTTCAGCAGTAGCAAGTTTTGCCGTTTTCTGTGGAACCTTGTTACCGCTTGTGGGGGCAGCCCGCTTTCCTGATGGACTTTGTAGTTTCACATCCTCCTCCTCTTCCTCATCTGACGCTGCATCTTCCTCCACAGTTACTAAATGCTGTCCACTCATATGCACAGCCCAAGCCACCTTTCACCTGTAAGACCAGTGGTGGTGTTATTTCTAAGCACCAAGGGAGACCGTTGGCTGTACAGACATTCCAAAGTTGCCAGTGTTGCTTTAATTGGACTGCCTTCATAATTCATTGCCTCTGCTTCAACAATATGCAGTTCATCCTTTACACCCACACCTAAACTGACTATTCTTAAAGATAACCAGTGCTCATTTCCACCATTATCCACCTAAAAGCAATCCTCTTTGTCGGCCTTTAGTTCACAACCATAAAGAGAGTTTGGGGGGCTCACTGGGCTCATGGAATCTTCCTGAATCTTCTATGAGTCGTGGCATGGACGTTGGTGAGAAAAACATAAAACAGAGGCAAACCACCGCTGTGTCTGAATCCAGCAGCGTACTGGGACTCAGGAACTGATTCTGGAGGTAGAGCTCCAGACCTTTCTGTCTTGTCCAGACATGTCACTGAAACCTATCCCGCATCAGAGCCACCTGCAAGCCTCCACTGAGAGACAGGGATGACTGTGTCTGAAGGGCATTGGCTGGGGCGCAACCCTGAGCTCCCACATTTGTTGCTGTTTTGAGTGACGGTGAGTCAGGTCTGACCCATAGCAAGTTATGAACAGCCAAAGGAAACCCCACCTGATCCTGCTCCAGCCTCAGAAAGGTTCTGTTTGAGTCTATTGTTGCAGCCTCTGTGTCGATCCATATTCTTCAGGATCTTCCTCTTTTGGGGTGCTCCTCTACTTTACCAAACACGATGTCTTTCTTCAGGGACTAGTCCTTGTTGACAACAGATCCAAAGCATGCGAGATCATGCCTTGTCATCCTTGCCAATGGCTTCTTTCAAAACAGAGTTGTTCATTCCTTTGGAAGTCCACAGCACTTTCAATATTCTTAGCCAGCCCTATAATTCAAATCCATCAATTCTTCTTTGTCTTTCTTACTCAATGTGTAACTTTCACAGGCATATGAGGCCATTGAAAACACTGTGGTCAGGTGCACCGGAGTGGCCATCACATATCTGCTCTTCAGCACTTTAAAGAGAGCTTCTGCAGCAGCCTTCCTAATGCAATGTGTCCTTTGGTCCTCTGATCATCGCTTCCACCAGAATTGATGATATAGTCACGTCCTTGACAAGGTCAATATCTTCTCTGTTTTCATGATCTTACCTCCCACATGGAAGGTGAGGATTCTACAATTGACCCTCAATCCCTGCCATGTCTAGTGTCCTCAAATTCTTCAAAGCTAAATGTCACCTACTGCAAAGCTCTGAAGACAGCATGACCATTTGCAAAATAATATTTGGTAGCAATTTTTCCTGGCATTTGAAATAACATGCTCAACAAAATCCACCTCTCACTTTTCTTTTTCAAATCCACAAATGTACCAGTTGAACGGTGTGACTTAGAAATAGCCTTGTGCTGGTCACACTGGTTCACACCATGAAACACTGACACAACAGGATTAGTTTATGCAGACATATTTCCAATCTCTAAGGCTTGTAGTTACAGAGCAACAGCTTAACAGGAGAACCCATTTGATTATTACAGGCTCTCTTCAGAGGAAGACTCAAAATTAGAATGGAATCAAAATATATGGAGCAGGTTGCATTCTTAAGGTTCAATTAGCATTTGTCAAGGCCAATTCGCATGTTGTTGTTGTTGTTTTTAACTTAAAAATATGTCTCTCCCCAAGAACTAATGTTCCTGCTTGTTGGGTTCATGGACTAGTGAGCGACAGCCATCTCCAGCACAGTGTAATCAGAAGGATTTATGGGAGAAGCACAGAGCGCCATGGATGTAAGCCCTCACCCTCACCAGTTGTACAGCCTTGGGCAGGCCACTGAACCCATTCAGAGCTTCAGGTTGCTTATTTATCTAAAATATCTTGCAAACCAGAAGTTGCTTTTGCGAGCCCAACCCAGAGCTGAATACAAATGGACATTCAATAAACATTTGACTGAATTAGTATGAATTTTATTTTTCTAGGGGAAATCCAACTAAAGAATCAGAAACACCTTGAACATCAGTAGCTCCCAGAGGGGTAGTTTGGGGTCAGGGTATTGGAAGAGGGCCTTCTATGCGGTGGAGATCTCCTGGGTGGTAACTGGGGGCTGAATTTCTAAGTATGATAGCTTCACAGGCAAGACTAAGTTTGGGGCCTACTTTGGGTCTTTTTTGGATCACAGGCTTTTCTGGGATATGTGGGTTCCCAGGTGGCATAAGGGTGTGCTTGAACCCCACACTAGGTCAGGTGCAGGAAGTAGGCCCACAGAGGGGACTCTGTGGTCCGGTGTATGTTTGACACAATGCTTAAGCTGTGCGTCTGCAAATCAGGACCTTTGTATGGTAGGTCGCTGTTGAGCTGCTAACCACAAAGTCAGCAAATGCAAACCCCTCTTTCTCTGAAGGAGGAGGAGGAGGCTCTCTGCTCCTACCATTGTACAGCCTTCGAAACCCACATGAGCAATTTGACTTTGACCTCCAAGGTTACTGTCTGGTTCTTTTAGGTTTTGTACATCTCTGAAATGTAGCAAAAGGTATTAAAATATTTCTTTATTAGAGAATACATTTATCAAATAGAGCTACATTTCGATTGCCTCCCCCCCCAAAAAAAAAGAATGGGTTGCTGCATTGAAAATTGTAAGAAAGTACAACAATAAATAATAAAATAGCAATGCCAATGTATGCAAAGGGGTTTCAAAAAGTTCATGGAAAAAATGGAATGATAAGATAATGGATTTTCCTCAAACTTTCTGATGGTCCCTCATTTATGTGCATATATCTATATGCTAATGAATATATGAAGTAATTTCCCAGACGAGGAGTCCTGGTGTACACATTAGGCTGCTACACAAGGTTGGCAGGTAGAAACCACCCTGTGCAGTGAAACAGCGAGGCTTTCTGCTCCCAAACAGATTTCCAGCCTGAGCAGCCCAAGAGTGTCTCTCTGAGTCAACATGGACTGGCAGATAGTGAGTTTGTGACTGTTGTCATTTGATAATTCCCATAAGGGATGTTTCAAATGTGGAGACAGTCGAATTCTGACTTTGGGAATGGACTTCAGATTTATATTAACAGGACCCATGTTTTGCTAACTATTATTATTTCTTCTTGC
>PVJH01017988.1:17931-46464 GCA_004026705.1 Nesogale talazaci
CTCTCTCTCTCTCTCTCTCTCTCTCTCTCTCTCTCTCTCTCTCTCTCTCTCTCTCTCTCTCTCTCAGCTCCAAGGGCTGACAGCTGTTCTAGTTTTGCTTGGGGACTTTTTCACAATGTGGATTAATCAATGTTATGAACTGGGTCCGTGGGGTTTTGGGAATGTAATTGGTTTCAGATGACACTTTGCTAGTCAATCTGTGAAACAGCCGAATGTTGACACAGCTGAACAATTCCAGCTGTTTCCACTCGCCCCTTCCTCTTCCCTGGACGCTACATCCTTTGCCTTTATTTCTGTCTGCCCTCTCTCATTGTGACTTTGCTAAACTAATTTGTTATCCTTTCTGAAATTTCGTTTTGCGTTTCTGTCCTTGGGGGATGGCTATGGCTCCCTGCTTATCACGGCCTCCACCAAATTCTCTTTCACACAACGTTTCTGTTGGCGTGCATGGCTTTTAAGGAGTTTCAACCCTTTTGGGCCTTTTTTGATTTTTGGTAATGGCCACGTTAATTTTCCTTTTTTTTTTTTAAGGGCACACAGCAACCAAATTAGGTTTTATATAAGTGCCTAGAATCTGGATGAGTATTTGTTCTCACAACCGGATATTTAACCTTTTTCTTTCTTTCATTTGTAATTACCAGAGCCTGCCACTGAATAAACAATACAAGTCATTAGCTTCATTCAATGCATAGTTGGGGGTTTTTTTGCTTTTGCCTTTGTGTATCTCTCTGACGCAGGGACAAAAAGATTCAAATGTCACTATGTCTACTGAAAGATGCATGATTAGAAGGGGGGAATAAAAACCAGGAAAAAGAGAAAAAACCCAAGCCAGAATTATGTACACTAAAATAAGAGTTTGCACATTGTCAAGGGAATGGCTCATAAATTACTTTCAGTGACCTCTTATTATCAAACAAATTTCTCATTGTTTGCTTTTCAAGAGTATTTGTTTCTGTGTCTTTCCCGTGTAAGAATGGACTTAGCCACTGATGTGCTAGTTTATTGGGTGGTGTATCTGGAGTGAAATGAGCTGTCTCTATAGGTTTACACCGATCGAGGGATGAATGTGGTCAATCCCAAGAGTTGGCACTGTAAGCCAATGCTTCTAAGAATGGTCTCTCTTAGCCAGAAACTCAGATTTGCAGAACAAGTTATGGTCCCACTTACTCTGCTACGCTTGGTGTACATTCAGAAGAACAGAAGCATGGATATTTTGAAGTGAGATCTATGAAATCAAAGAATGGGGGACAATTGAATAGTCATCATGAAAATTTGGCAAGTAGGTGAAATTGGTGTCGTGAATTTCCCCCAGATATTTCCTTCCATTACAGTTTTCAAGGAAATGCTGTCATGGGTGAAGATTACCTTGGGTGGCTGAAGTTTTAAATAATTACATGGGCAGCACCATATCTCTGTATGGAAGGCTATAAAAAGTACAGGCCCTTGGGCATTGGTTAGAGTTGATCCGGCTTAATGCTTTTATGTAATCATGTATGCAGTCAAATCTCAGAGTATTTTTAATAGCAGACTCCTGTCATGGGCAAGCATGCTATAATGCGATAGAAGACCATCTGTATGAACAAAATACATGGAAAAAATAACTAAAAGTTGCTTTTGGAGGATGAACAGCCAGCTTTATAGGTGATAACACAGCAAATGCATTTGCAAATCGTTGCAGGGAATTCTCTGAAGACTTTGCCTGAAATGTATTTGTTGGCAAAGATACAGTAAATGCTGGATGGGGTAGGGAGGACACTTGGATCCAAACCAAGATGGCGGCAGTGGGTGTTTACAGTATAACCCAGAGCTGACAACGCTTGAAGAACAACTGGAAAAAAACAAGGAAGGGTCTCTGAAGGGCATCAGACCTAACCGACTGGGAAATGCCATGCAAGGGTGAACAAAAGGATGCTGAGAAGAGAGAGGCTGACAAGCTATAGAATTATGAACAAATGGTGCCATGGTGTGTTAGTCCAGGTTGACTAGAGGAACATAGACACACATATGGATATAAGGGAATGGTTTATATATAAAAGGAAGGAACACTGAGAAAGCATCCCAACCCAGTCCAGTTCAAAGTCATAAGTTCAATATTAGCCCATATGCCCGATACCAGTCTAAAATGTCTCCTTCCAACTCACGAAGTCACAGGTCAGTGGATGCAGAATCCCCGCACTGGCAGGGGTCTCCCCATGGCTCCTCACTTCCAGGCCTCAGGGTCCATCAACAGCATTCAGCGGTGGCAGAAGCAACTCATCACTGGCAGAGGTCTCCACATTGCCTCTCCAGCTTCAGAGGTCTGGCTCCATTAGGGCAAAGCTGTGTGGTTTCTGCTCCGGCTCCTTCAGCTTCTCGGATGCTGCCATCTTGTCTTGTCCATGATTCATCGTCTCTGAGACTAACTCCCAACCACTGTGGAAGATAGCTTCTCATCTTCACGAGGGAAATATCATGAGATTTCCCAGATGTATCAGGAGAAAGCCATGCCCACATAGAGGCCTCATTGGCTGCTCAATGGCTATCTCCAGATTAACAGGCTAGACTCCACCCCTACATCTCAATCATGAAATGAACATAAGCACATTACCACCAAACATGGGGTGCATTCTGACTTGTTCACTGATCCTGCAAGCAGTCTATGTTGAGGGTGAAGCCACTGGGTAGGGAGTGGCGAGATGGGATGACGATAAGAATGAGTACAAGAGGCTGAGCCCCGGTGGTGTAGTGGTTGTGCGCGGGACTGCAGCCCACTGGGATGGAGGTTCAATTCTGGCTCCCAGGAGCAAAGGTTGGGCCTCCTACTTCCACCACCTGAGGGCAGTGATGCCTAAAAAAAATTAAAAAAAAAAAAGAATGAGTACAAGAAGAATGAAGAAATGTTCTAAAATCGATTGTGGTGATGATTGTATAGCTCTTCCATGTAAATGAAATGCCAGTAAAACTGTTGGGGGGGGGTGCGTTAATGCTCAAATGTTTACTTTGTGGAGCTGCTACTTTTTTGCCTTTAGTATTGTACCAGATTTTCCTGATTCTTATTTGTTTTCGGATATCAAAAGAGGGGAAGGGACTACAATCTTATTAAATGAGATGTATACAAGTTTGCCTTAAAAAGCTCATGGGAAAATTCATTATCTTTTAACTCCCTAGTCCCATAAATATTTTGAAGTCTTAATACATATAAAGTACTTACTGTCATTCTTAAAATTTTGTCAAGTACCACACAAATAGCTATCACTATCATCACTATTCTCAGCAGCGTCAGTATTTATTTTTATTACAATCAAATATAACAAAGCTTGACGGACACATGTAGATACAATTGTATAGGTTAAAATGTAAAGGGAACTTGCAAGCTCAATTGGACACATAGAAGATATCTGTAGGGAGAGCTGGAGGAAACTCTCATCTTTTGTCATTGAACTTCAGGTGTGTCAGACTTTCCTATTTTGACTTCACCTTGAGACGCCTCTCTAGAATGCCAGGCCTTCCGTGGGCCACAGCCTCCTTATTTGTCTTTTGCTGATTTACTAACTCTTTCTTTTCATGACATGTTGGCCTAGAAGAATGAAGGCTTGGGCTTTGGGACTTGAGAAATCATATCTTTATCTCCTCGGTTTTAAGGAGACAAGACCTTTTAAAAGGTATGTTCCATATTCTTGAAGTCTGTGACTGCCCCTCTTCTCACTATTATACAGATTTTAGACTTGTCTATTTGAATATTGGTATGCTTAGATATTTATCAATTGCTCTGAAAAAGGGGGACTCTTAAAATGTTCATTTTATAGTAAATAATAGATCCACAGTTTTCCATTTAGGAATCAAGCTCTCAGGAAAGCACTGAAACAAACCCTGGGTTGGGGGTGGAGGCTGTTCCTGTGCTCTAAAGAACCTTTTTTCTCCCAAATTTGAAGTCAGCATTATGCTGCTGTGAGCTCTACATTATATTGGATTTCTTGAATAGGAGATCAGGAAGCAACCAACATCAAACTATCCAGGTATCTAACACTGCCCCACATTCTCTCACCAGTCTCTCTAAGGCTGACAGTATTGACCTCCAAATCTATTCATTCATTCAAGAGGTATTTTTTGAGTTACTTTCTTTGTGTTAGGTCCCTTTGTTGCCCTGATAGAAGTAGTGGGGGACGCAGACATTGATCACTGGCATATAAGGAAAATGGCAGGTGCATTATATGTGTTGAAAAGGAGAGAAAGGTGGAGCCAGGAGCATCCATAATAGGCAATTTGACTTAAGTCAGGGAAGGCTCTTTTGTGGAAATGACAGTTGAGTATAAATCAGTAGGTGCTTCTCAGATAAGCAGAAAGCATCTGGGGTTGCTAAGTCCACAAAGTTGAGGTAGTTACCTGTAAGAAACTCAGAGTCTAATTAGAGCAGTGACAGTGCATTGTAGCACCTACCACCTCTGGTAAGGGTTGCATTGTCGTGGAGGAGGGAAATCTATAACTGATTCTAGGGAGGGTCTCTCCTCAAGGAGCACTTCTTGGAAGAAGAGCCATTTGAGCTGATTTTTTTTAATAGTTTACATGTTGTCAACTTGTGAAACATTCTAGAGCCTTAATTACACCTTTTTACCCCCATCATTGCCTTAGCCTCTGCATCACTATGCATGATGAACTTGGAACAAAAGTGAATCTTTTTATCTCTGGGGGGAGATGAGGAGGGGTGGGTCACTAGCTCTGGGCAAGCATGAAGCAGCAGAAGGTACCAAGGACCAAGGAGTGAAGTGTGGAGCTTGGAGAATGCTTGTTGCTCCCAAATCCTCTTCCCTCTTCAAAATTCAAGAAATGTGCTCGGCTCCTGGAAAGTGAATGAATGGAGAAGGCAGGAGCCCTCCTTGCTTCCCGATGACTCAGGAGTGCACAGCTGTGCTTCTGTCCGTTCCCCTACCCACAATGACTCTCAGAGGGAGTAGTTTTCCAGTTTTCCAGTGGAAAACTACTGGATTGACTCTATCAGAGGGGCTTGGGGAGGCTATTGAAAATGGCACCGTCCCCAGTCCCCAGCAGACCAGCAGATCCCTATGGAGGGAGGAGAACCTGCCTTGTTAGCAAGCTCCAGGGGACGTTTCGTGCAATC
Source organism: Nesogale talazaci (assembly GCA_004026705.1). Classification (NCBI taxonomy): domain Eukaryota; kingdom Metazoa; phylum Chordata; class Mammalia; order Afrosoricida; family Tenrecidae; genus Nesogale; species Nesogale talazaci. The sequence goes on from PVJH01017988.1 coordinate 23,027, forward strand.
GATAGTTTGAGAACCCTTGAGTTGGCACTAAGGACTGGGACTGTGAGGAAGTGCTGGACAAATGCCTGAGAGTAGCAAAGCAGAGCTTCTTAGGCTCTTACAAAGTCACTTAAAATCACCATGTCTCTGCTTCCCCTACATGACCATGTAGCACACATGGTGACGTGCTTGGCTGCTAGCCAAGAGATTGGCCCTTTTAGCCCACCTGGGGCACTGCAGAAGAAATGCCTGGTGATCCATTTCAAAAATCTCCGAGTCTTGAGAACCATAAGGAGTGCTGCTGATAAGCAGGAGGCAGAGTTGGCTGGATGGCAACGGATCTATCCACGGGTATTTGGCACGACCAGGTACAGGCTACAATTACCTGAACAACATTCTTAGGTGGAAAACCAGGGCTCAAGTGATTCATTGCTCTTTTCTGTGATGTGAATTGGTCTCTTGCCTTTCAAAGTGTGATTGCATAATTGTACACAGCCAGCCTGTCCCTGGAGGCAGAGGGCTAATTACATAATGTAGCCAATAGCCCCTGATCACTCTGTCCTCTAATTATGGTTTATAAAATGTTCTGTGTTGACTTTTGCCATCACAGCTGCCCTGGTGTTGACTCCAGGATGTAATGGCTGGAAGAGACTTGGGACGTTCTCACCAACAACTTTGCAGACTCCATTCTGAAGCAGGCCAGAGAGAAGCCCGCATGGTTGCAGGATGTGTCCAAGGCCACAGAGCAAGATGTGCAGGCTAGCACTGGAGCTCTGGTGCCCAGGCTGTTCCTCCATTCCCAATAGCTAGGACAACTGTGATCTCACCTGATTTTGTGATACTGGCTCTCTTTTCACTGTTTTCTCAAGAAGCCCAATTGACAATCAATCACCTGGAGTGTTGATATTGTAAAGCTCTAATTTAGTGTTTATAGTTTTAAAAATAATAGCAATATAGTCACTGAGCTTGCACTACATGCCAAGCAGTACACTAAACATTTCATATGCATTAATTGTTTAATCCTCTTAGCTGTCTTAAAGGGGCAGATATGCCCATGTTAAAAATACAGAGACTGAAGTTTTCAAAATTTACAAGAATCATTTCAAAGACATACATCTAGGAAACAGGAGAACAAATATCTTAACCAGTTCAGTATGGTTCTAGAACATTTTGAAAACGTTTATTTTGCTATTGATCAGTCATCCTGATATACAAAATTTTCTCTTATCTTCTACAAAAGCAGGTATCCTTATCTAAATCACTCTACATTTTGATAAGGGTGGATTACCAGTAATCATGGCAAGCAGAGGGGCACTTCTGTTTCCTTTCTAATCTGTAGTGAACATCTTCACATGGATTTCACATCTTTATCACAGTGAAAATATGAAAGTATTCTTTATAGATTAATAAAGAAGCACAAGGGAATCCATGATTCCCTGGCATTCTGGGTGCTTCATCCCTGTCAGGAAAGGTGAATTTTGTGCAAAGGCTTTCATTCTGTAATAGAGTGTTCTAGGCGTGGGAGGGAGACAGAGACTAGACATGTCTAGAAGCGGGATCTTTGATATGGTGAAAAAAAAGTGAAATTGTTCACTATAGATTAGTAAGCACATTAAGCTTATGCCCATTGGGAATCTGACACACTGTATTTTTATCATGAAAGGAAAACTGGGCAGAACATATCTCTAAGTGAGTCTCCATATTGAACATTGTACTTCATATTCTCACAGTTTCATTCTCTAGCCTGTTCTCATTAGACTGTGGCCATCTTTTTTTCTGTTCCTGGCCCTATGTCCCTCTTCCTTTATTGCAAGCTACTTGAAAATGAAATAAACAAAATGTTAAGAGTCCTAAAAAAATTCAAGAACCCTGAAGATTACTGTCACTTTTGATACCAAATGCAAGTTTGTAGGACTCCCTTAGGCTTAAACAAGAACGCCCTTAGGCTTGAGAACCTCCTGGAGTGGCTCACAGAATTCCTGGAAACTCTTATACTCACGGATATAGATTATTACATCCAGGGAGGTCTACAAGGCAGATTCTATGAGAGAGCCAAGAATGAACTTCCAGTTGTTCTTCCCCACTGCAGTGTGGGCAGCACTACTTTCTAGCTGTAGTGATGTGTAATAATGAACACAGAGTAGTGCTGACCAGGGAAGCTCACCTGGGGTCCACAGATTTCATTGGAGTTTGCTCATGTAGACACGTATAACTGCCTTTGTAGTTGATCTTAGTCTCTAGTCCCTTTCAGAGGTCATGGTGATACCGCAGGACCCCCACCTTGAATCACATTGTTACCTAGACCGTTTCAGGTGTGGCTTATAGAATTACACTGCTAATCACACTCTGCTATGGCCCCAAGTCCCTAGGTAAACAAAAATGTTCTTACCAGATAGGGCATTTGAAGGGCTTAGCGATCACCTCAAGGCCTCTTTTGGGGAAAGTATATAATCCATTACTATACCCCAAATGAAGAAGACCTACATGTAATTTGGAGCTGGAGTTTTTCTTGAGGAACAGCAGTGATTCCTCAATGTGAAAGCATTGAATATGATTTAGGGTGGCAGTCACCTAATCTGCTGTCAACTTGAGGACTAAGAGTGTAGGGATGGAGTCTATCCTGTCAATTTGGAGATAGTCAATGAGACCTCTGTTTGGGCTGGCTTTCTCCTGGAAATTCTGGGAAATGTGGTACTTCCTTCTTGGAAGCAGGAGACACTCACTCCATTAGAGATTCTGGACTGACAAGGCTTACTCCCTGTGAGACATCCCCGAGGAAAAGACACATGAAACTACCCTAGTGTCCTGGGCCGGACAAGCCACCTGCATGCAACCAGACCTCTGAAGCCAGAGAAGTCACAGAGAGACTCCTCCTGGAGCTGAGATGCTTCCACCACCACTGACTTTGCACCCACTGACCTGTGATCTTCCTGCATTCAGCATCATTGCATATGTTTCAAGAGTCCGGAGAGGATTTTATAGATTGTTGTCAGACATATGGGTTAATATCGGACTTTGAACTGAACTGCATTGGGATTTTTTCTAAATGTACAGTTGCTCTTGTACATAAACCTATTTCTTTTACATAGATGCATGCTTATGAATTTGTTTCTCTAGTCTACCCAGACTAACAGTTGCTAAGGAGAAACCCAGTGCTGTCCAAATATTTACTTAGTAGTCTAGTAGTTCCATTGATCTGTGGCCAGCCTGGTGCCTGGAACTGGATCTTGTAGATCAGGAGCACACCCATGAACAGATTTCAACATCAGCTCCCATTCTTCCCATGGTCGATGGCAATCCAGGTCCTGTGCTCATGTGCCCTGACACACCTTCTTCTTCATATACTTTGTCATGGTCTACTCTTTGCAGTACAGCCTTGCACGCTGATCATGATCCTGTAGATGTTCACATCCTGGGGTATAGACAGCACTCCGATCGAGACCTGGAGCTCTTGCTGGAACTCTATGCAGTGGGAAGAAGAGAGGGTGTAGACTACTAGCTAGCATCATTCCTCTTCTCTTCCTTTGAGCCTGCGCCTTGTTCTGGGGGTGGGGACAGGAACCATTAGCATGCCTGGCCTTGAGCCACTGCATACAGTGAGGGGTCTTTGAAGTTATAAAGGGGTGTACCTTGCAGCTCCTTCCAAAAACATCATCTAGCTGGAGAGAGGAGGGTGTCTCACACTGGGGGTGACCAGAGCTTAGTGCTCCTTAAGTTCCAAATGCAATGCAGAATTAATAGTGCAGTTTGAAGCAAAGCTGGCCCCAGCTGAGGCTAAATGGCCTAGGAATAAAGCCTTGAGGAATCACTTACCACAGGGGCCAAAGTTGTCTCCTCACTTAGGTGGTTTAGCCAAAGAGATTGGTGAAAGTCTTGTGTGAGGGCATGTGTCGTCACCGTGTTGAAAATGCAGCAATCTCCTTTTAGATCATCTGTTCAGGAGGCGGCCGTGGCTTGCATTGGGGTGGGAGCAGGAGTTCTGATTTCACTTATAGCATTTGTATTCATTCATCTAATGTTTTTCAAGTCTGTCACCTGCACTCGACACTGATGCAAAGGATACAAAGTGCATAAAACCCAACTCTTTGTAGACCCATCTTTGTCCTGTAAGGAGAATAGCAGCTTTTAGAAGCTCCCTTTCACTCTAGCAATTAGACAGAGGCTACTTACACCTGAATGGCCTTTGATATATCGAGGGATCGATCAACCTTAAGGGTTCCAGGACTGCCCAGGGAGTTCCACTTGAGAATGAGTTCCCAGGCCACAAGTGTGTCTGGGTTGTAACACCGATTCCCTAGAAATACCATCCATACTCAGGCATCATTATGCAACATACCTGCTTGCCTCCTCCACCATTCATGTCCCTTAATATCAGCACACTTCCAGCCATGCTCCCTCAGGCCCAATCCCAGGATGGATGCCCAGCATCTCCTTCTACATGAGAACTTTCACGGTGCCTGCTCTTTGACGTAGGCTTCCCAGACACACTTGTCATGTTACATCACCCTTGGTGCTGGACCCCAGCCATTTTGTCCCTTTCAAATAAAAGCAGTAAGTGCTGTGACCAGTGGGGCATCCCAAGCACCCCGGGTGCGTTTTTGTGTGAGAAAGAAGGAACTCTGGTGATGGGAGTCCGCAGTTTTACTGAGTAGCTGTTGCTGGTCCAGTGGCATAAAGAAGCTTTATTGACTGTGAATGGGAGCTCGATCCCATTCTGTGCTTTAGGCCTCATGGTCACCCTCCCTCCCTCCTACCCTCAACTCCACCAGGGAAGGCCCTGGTGGAGTGCCTGCTCTGAGGGTGTGTTGTCATGGCAACCACCTGGGACCAGGCCAGGGGGAAGCAGGCACATTGACTGGGGGAAGGTGAATATGGAGAGAAAATGCAGAGCTGGCGTGTGGGTGCCAGAGCACCAGGCAGCAAGCTTATTCGATGCTCACAGGCACCCGGCCTGATGCCAGCTACAGGGTGGGATCCTGTCCTCCCTGCAAGGCGGCAGTTTGCAGCCTGCTCATAGAACCAGGTTTTACCAAGCACCTATCTGGATCTGGCACAAAGGGCTTGTAATAATCAGCTGTGACTCTAATGGTGGGCAGCTTTGACCCCACTCAGTGACACCACTGAAAAAAGGCCTGGGGACCTCTGTCTGCAAAGCTCACAGCCAAGAGAATACCATGGGGTAGCTCGACGCTGTAACTCACGGGTAGTGCAGGGGAATAAACCCTTAACAAACCATCACTGGTCCGTGTTTTTGATTCCCACAGGGCAGTTCTCTTCACAAGATGGGCCAGTTCTCTCTATCACGTGGGGTAGTTCCCTTCTGTCACGTAAAGTCATTCTCCCTGTCACGTGGGGTAGTTGTCTTGATCGTGTGGGGTCCTTCTCTCGATTATATGTGGTGGTTCTATCACTTGGGGGTCCTTCTTTCTCAGGTAATGTCGTTCTCTGGGGTAATTCTATCATGTGGAGTAGTTTTCTTGGTCACGTGGGTTAATTCTCTTTATTACGTAGGGTAGTTCTTTCTATCATATGTGGCAAATCTCTCGATCACATGGGGTCGGTTTCTCTATCATATTGGGTAGTTCTGTCACGTGGGGTCGTTCTCTGCCTCATGTGAGGTATCTCTATCACATGGGATATTTCCCTCTATCCTGTGGACTTTTTCTCCTCTCGTGTTGGGCAGTTCTGCGTCATGTGGCGTAGTTCTCTGTATCATATGGAGTACTTTTCGTTTCTATCATTTCAAGTAGTTCTCTATCGAGTAGGGTAGTTCTCTCTGTCACGTAAGGTAGTTCGTTCTCTCTATCACCTGGGTAATTCTCTCTGTCACATGAGGTAGTTATCTCTGTCACATGGGGTCATTCTCCCTATCACCTGCGGTAGTTCTCTCAATCATGTAGGATCCTTCTTGGTATCACATGATGTCATTCTATCACGTGGAGTAGTTCTCTCTATCACGTGGGCTAATTCGCTTTATTATGTGGGGTAGTTCTTTCTATCATGTGTGGCAAATCTCTCAATCATGTGGGGTCATTCTATCATGTGGGATAGCTCTCTGTATCAGGTGGGGTCATGCTCCCTATGTCATGGCATAGTTCACTCAATCATGTGGGGTAGTTATCTTTATCACATGGGGCAGTCAGTCCTCTCTATATTACTTTAGGGTAGTTCTCCTCTCTATCAAGTGGGGTAGTTATATCACCTTGGTTACTTCTGTCTATCACGTGGGGTCTTTCTCCTCTCTGTCTCATCAGGTAGTTCTCTATTATGTGTGTTCTCTGTCACGTGGAGTAGTTCTTGCTATCATGTGAAGTCGTTCTCTATCACGTTGGTTAATTCTATCACGTGGGCTAGTTTTTTTCTGTATCATGTGGGTTAGTTCTCTGTATCACATGGGTTCATTCTCCCTGTCATGTACCAAAATTCTTTCGATCACATGGGGTAGTTATCTATATCAGGTGTAATGTAGTAGTAGTTCTCCTCTCTATCAATTGGGATACTTCTCTCTATATTTGGTGTTTCTATCAAGTGGAGTCTTCTCTCTATCACGTTGGGTAGTTCTCTATCATGTGACATAGTTCTCTGTGTCTCATGGGGAAATTCTCTCTGTTCTGTGGAGTAGTTCTCCCTATCACATGGGGTCTTTCTCCCTATCACATGGAATAGTTCTCTCTGTCACGTGGGTTAGTGTTCTCTATCACATTTGGAATTTCTATCAGATAGGGTCTTTCTATCATGTCGGGTAGTTCTCTATTACATGGAGTATTTTTCTCTATCATTTGAGGTAGTTCTCTATATCAATATAGGTAGTTCACTCTATTACACGGAGTATTTCTGTCTATCATGTGGGTTCATTCTCTCTATCACGTGGGGTAATTGTCTCTATTATGTGGAGTAGTTTCCCTTGATCACATGGGGTAGTTCTCTCTGTCACCTGGGGTAGATCTCTCTATAATGTGGGGTAGTTCTTTCTAACATATTTGATATTTCTCTCTGTCACATATGGTCATTCTCTGCATCATGTTGGTTATTTCTCTATCACGTGAGGTTGTTCTTTCTATCACGTGGGGTAGTTCTCTCTGTCACATGGGGTGGTTCTCTCTGTCACATGATGTAGTTCTCTCTGTCATATGGGGTGGTTCACTCTATCACATGAGGTAGTACTTTCTATCACTTTGGGGTTGGGTAATTCTGTCTATCATGTGGTATAATTCTCTATCATGTGGGGTAGTTCTCTCTATCATGGGGGATAGCTTTCTCTATCACATGGGGCAATTCACTTCTCTATCAAATTGGGTAGTTCTTTCTATCACATGGGTAATTCTTTCTGTCAAGTGGGTTATTTCTACTCCAAAACACATGGCAGATTGAAAGGTTTTTAATGGTAACTAATTCTTGTTTTAGTGTGGAGTCACTGCCTGGTACTATGGTCAATAGGCATACATCAGAGAGTGCAGGAGAGCAGTGTTCAGGAATTCGTAGTTGAGGGTCACTTAGCTAAAAGGCTCTTTCTCCAAAGACTGTTGTGTTTCAACTCATCCCTTATATTTTATGAATCAATTTATGATGGACCAGAATCTTGATCAGGTCTGCTTGGCTGCCCAACCTAAGCTTTGAGGCAACCTTAATTTTTCTCCTTGATACCATCTGTCCTTATATTAGCTTTCAAGCCAATCTATATTTAGGGACAGTACAGGTAAGGGGAAATTGAAAAGAAGAATCTTTTATCATAGCCCACAAATTGCAGGAAATTCTGGAATCTAACTCCCTGATGAAAGGAAGGGTTCTATTGATATAAATTACAGTAGCTTATGTCAAGTAGATTTTGAATGGAGGATGGAAGGATTCCACAGACCTCTCTCTGTCTCCAACAACACTCATAATTTCTCATACACTTGTATTGTAATAAATAGGTACATTTGAATAACTCGTTGATAGGCAGAGACCTTAAAGTGAGCCATCCTTCAAAGTTTGACTATTACCATTCTCTGCATGTGAGCCAACTTCACTTTCAAGTAGGCAGCAAACATCTTCTAGCTGAGATTGTCTGCAGGTGGCTTACATGGCCCATTGTTCATGTGTTTCATCCAGTAGGCAAGGATTTAGGCAGTTCTGACTCTAGTAAGCCTCACTGCTGTCAAGTCAACTCTTCTGGCCAACTTATGCCTATCAGAGTAGGACTGTGCTCCATCGAATTTTCAGTGACAGATTTTTTGGACAAAGATCTCCAGGACTTTATTCCGAGGTGCCTCTTGGTGGACTCACATCTTCAACCTTTCAATTTATGTCCCTATTTCTCTTCCTGCTGCCTCATTTAAGGCGCCCCTGTGGTTCACTCACTGGCTTTCTTTTCTCCTGTTTCCTCACTAAAAGACCAGTCTGCCTTTGTGGCCATTGCATGAATGAGCTCACTGAAGAGTAGAGCTGATAACTGTAATGCAGGCAGGAAGATATGGGGCTAATCGTACATGACTGGAGAAGGGAAGAGGTCCTTTGTTTTAGGAAAGAAAACAAAATGATCTCACTCCTAAGTTTCAACATTCGTTACAGCTATAGGAATGTTCCATCACCATAAATACACCCTTTTTCCAACTGCCAGATTCATCCTCTTTCCCAAATGGAATGTTCCATATGCAAAGGTTCTTTATTGTTCTCCTGTTTTGTGTAGGTGTTGTGTTCCAGGCCCTTGGGATATATTATAAAGGTTATAAGGCCCAGTGTTTTGTTTAAAATGGGGTGGGCAGAGAGACTGCTTATAACAACGATGTCTTAAAATACAAAATGATCAGACTGGACGTAGAGATAAGAGGCCCTGAATTGACTGACTTTGTTTGCTCCTATGGTAAAGTGACCAGAATTTAAGTGGGACACCATTGACCCGGGAGGGTGGAGATGGGGTGGGGAGGGGTCAGTTCTTCATTTAAAATTTGGTTTATATGGAGCAACAAAAATATTCATAGAACGCAAAAATAGTACCGTAATATATTTATTTTAATTCTAAAATGTCATGGGACATTGTTAAATTGTTAAAAAGCAGAACATCTGGTCATTTTATCCTATGGTCAACCCCCCAAAAAGCCCTGGCTATCAGCTCTTTTCTCCTCTATCCCTTCTGTCTTCACACTTCTCTCTCTCTCTCTCTCTCTCTCACACACACACACACACACACACACACACACACACCCCTTTACTCTCCACTCTCTGCCTAGTGCGGGGCTGCCATACCTCTCACCTGCCTTGTTTGCCGTGCTTCCCAAACTAACATCCTGGTTCTTGAACTGATTCCCTTTAAACCACCCTGAATTGTACCATAAGGTCAGTTCTTCCTAACACATGTTCATTCAGCATTGAGGTAATGTGTCCTTCTTATTTAAATACTGCCTGTTGCTTTGAGGATGGACTCTGTGTACCTCAGTGTGCTGTTATCTAGTCTTCTGTTATCTGGCTACACCTGACCTTCCTGATCTGAATCTCACTTTTCTTCCATCAGAGCTGTCCCCTCAGCTCCCCCAATATGCTGTCTCCATTCACGCCCCTGACTTCCTTCTAGTACCTATATGTCCTACCAGGGCATCCAGATGGCTGCTCACAGTCGAACGGAATCCTACCTGTTGCAGGAGACTTCCCTGACTACGCCATGGTGTAAGACAATAGAACCGAGCAGGAGAAAACACCCCCATTTCATCAGTAGCGGATTGTAGTCCTAGAAGGATGGCCCATGACACTCTTAGGCCCATTGTGCTGGCTTGGAAACCTCATCTTGAACTTCTTTCAGAAGTTCAAACCTTTCCCGCCAACCTCACTAGTAATCATTGTTGTATGTTGCCCTTGAGCTGGCTCCTCCTCATTGAGGCCCCAAGGATACAAACAAGAGGCTTCCACCGAGTTCCCAAGGCAGTGACCTTTGGGGAGCAAACCACAGGCCCATCTCCTGAGACCATGCCCAGTGGATTTGAATCACCATTGTGTGAGCTAGTAGTCAAGCGCTTATTTTATTACTGACCTTAGGGATATATTTTGAGAGGTGCCACGTCTCTGCTGACCCCCATCCAAGGAATGATTCTTGAATACAGTATATAAGAGTAGTACATTGTTGAAGGCTCTTGCCTTCCCAAAGAGAAAGGTCTAGCCATGAGCACTCCGGAGAATGCTGGCAGAGAGAGCAAGTGTTCGTAGAGGGGCCAGACATCAAATTTCCATGTATTTATATATCTGTGGGGCATGACAGTCAGGAATAATATTCTTTGTCTTCTATCCTGTGTCTCCCTTTTATACTGGAATATTAAAAAGCAAGGTGTAATGAAGTGCAAAAAGATTGAATTCAAGGTGGGTTGAGATCCCTTCTTACATGTAGGGTATCCAGTGTGCTTGTTCTTGCACCGCCCCCCTGTCACCCCCCTCCTGCAGCTTCTCAGGAGGCCTGGCAGCTGGCAGATAGGGATACCCCTGGGTGTTCAGGGAGATTGTTGGAGGCAGACTCCTTTGATGTGCTCACCTACCAAAAATGTCACATCCATCTCCGTTCTGTTGTTTCACACTGAATGGGAAAGATTCCTGAAAAGGTTAATTTCAAGTCTTGTCAAATGTAGATCATTAAAGGCAGCACCTTTTCATGGCACATCTAAAAAAAAAAAATCAGGGGCAAAAGAGAAGGCAATTGCAAAGGTTGGACAGGCTGCAGTGTGCTGTCAGGGCCCTCTGCTCCACCACATCAAATCGGGGTATTTTTATCTCCACTCTGCAGAAATAGTGCTTGGTGACTCTTTGCAAAAAGAAACCAGATGGATACCCCACACCCCCCTTCCACAATTTTGTCTGTTAAAAGGTGGGCCCACCCTCCTGTAGGACTGGATTTGGTGACTCTTTCATTGTTTTGCCTTTATTCTAAGGTAGAGATAGCCCGATTTTTTTTAAAAAAAAAAAAAGGTTTTTATATTTGTATTTGTTTTGGTTTCTAGGACTGTGTTTAGATGACAAAAACACCAGATTGAAAGACGGTCCATCTGGTATCCTTGGCTTTCATGACAGCCAGTTTGAATCACATCATGGTTGATCCAATGGCTGGAAAACAAACATTTACCCAAAATAGGGTTGATTCGATGTCTCTGAACAATCCAGGATTTTGTCTTCTTAGACCTGTGAGGTTTCTTCAGTGTTTTTTCCTTTGCTTTGCTTGAAAAGCAGTGTGAATAGCTGAAGAAAAATGGTATTCTGTGAGAGAAAGAGAAAGAGAAAGAGAGAGAGAGACCCACCCAGGAATTTTAGCTTTTCCACTTAAAGAGCTTTAGCCCTTAGGCAAATTATTTAACCTCTCTGGACCTCAATTTCTTCATCTGCTATAGGAATATTAATATTCCCTCATAGGGTTTAAGGAAGGAGTAAATGAGAAAACCCATGTAAAAAAAGTCTAGTATAGGAGCCAGCAAATTAATAGTAGCCACTCAAAAGTCAGTATCTACTATTTTCTTGATTAATTTCTACTACTTTCCCCCTCATTTGCTCTAATTCATCTTTTAATCCTTTCTTTTTGCTATTAAATAACCCAATAGTATATGGATCTTTTGATTCAAGTCAATACCTGATAAATGAAATAGGGGTGGTTGTTTAATTACTTATAGACAGTCTAATGCTGTAAATATTTTTACTGAATTAATGGTGTTTTCCAAGAGTAGCATAACACCCTCAAGCAAACTGGAGTTATCACCTTTAATAAAGGAATGTGACCTGTCAAGAGATGGTTAATATCCTGCATGAAGAAGGAAAGAAGAGAGGTAGGATGTTTTAATTATTTAAAACCTTTTTTCTTTTTTCTTTTGGAAAATGCTTCTTAAACCACGGCGATTCCATTGCCTACAGACATGAGCAATGCCATCTTATTCTTTACATTGAAGTAATTCTAAAAATGTAGAAAGGAAATTATGACAGGTGATAAAAAGTTCAAGATTGTATTCAGCCATCGGCTGGCAACTTGGAATCAGGCTCTTAGTTTCTAAACTTGTGTGTGGTGGAACTCATAACAAACATGTAGCTGCCTCCAATGTCTAAACCACCTTAAGAAGCTACAACATCACCCTGGTTGTCACCAGGGTGCTGGCACAAGAAGTCAGGGAGGTAGAGGGGTTACCTAAAAAAATGGAATTTTGTTTTTATTCAAATCTAATTATTTTATTTAATTTTTTAAACAAAAAGTCTTCTCACCTTCAAAGTACTCTCCAGTACACGTAATACATTTGTCAAATCTGTGACTCCATTCTTGGAAGCATTTTTCAAGCCACTCTGTTTGGATGGCTGTCGGCACCTCCCTCACTTTTTCCTTCACCTCTTCTACACCATCAAATAGCAGTCCTCTCACATCCCTCTTCATTCTCCAAAATGAAAAGAAGTGGCACAGAGTGAGATCAGGTGAGTAGGGAGCATGGGGCAAGAGAAACATGCTGTTTTTAGGCCCAAATCAGTGCGCTGAGATGTTTGCGTAAGCAAGTGCATTGTCGTGGTGACAAAACCAGGCCCCTGTCTGCCACAAATCAGGCCTTTTTAAAGTCACACACATTTTGTTGTTGTTTTTAAAATCATTTTATTCAGGGTTCATACAACTTTTATCACAATCCATACAGCCATCCATTGTGTCAAGCACATTTGTACATTTATTGTCTTCATCATTCTCAAAATATTTTCTACTTGAGCCCTTGAAGGGGGGGTGTGGGATGAGTAGCTGATACCGTGGGGTCACACACTGTTATGCAATCTTTTCAAAACCTCTAAATAGAAAGCTTTATTAACAGTCTGACCTGGTAGAATGAACCCCACATGCACTACAAGTCAACATTTTTGTCTGTTTAGGAAGTTGGCAGACATCCAGAATGAGCTTTGTCATCAACCAACATTTCACCTTTTAGGAAATGAGAAAGTCATTCCTAAACTTGAATTTTTCCCATAGTGCTGTCCTTGTAATCTGTGTTCAAAATCACATCATTTTCTGTGGCATTTTTCCTGAACAGGAAACAAAATTTCTCAGCTGCGTAGTGTCTCTTAAATCAGCCATCACAAAAAAAACGAGGTTCGAGCATACTGCTTTTACTAAAACATTCACTGTGACCAGAGAGAACCTTCCCAGGTGACACCACTGGATGCACTAACTCAGATAGAATTGCTTGATGCTCACCTAGTGGGGTGGGGGGAACGCGCAACTAAAGTGACCAGATTTTAAGCAGAACACCATTGACCGGGGGGGGGGGGGGGTGTTCTTGATTAAAAATTTGGTCTATATGGAGCAGCAAAAATTTTCATAGAATGCAAATATAGTATTGTAATATATTTATTTTAATTTTAAAACACTGTGGGATGTTGTTAAATTGTTGAAAAGCAGGATGTCTGGGCAACACTGCACCCAGGGCAATTCCAGTATTTTGGAGGGACCTCCTCGTGTGCTTGTTTCCTCTGCCTTGTTCAGTGACTTTCTGCTCAGCAGCTTAAGGTGCTCTGTAAATATTTGTCACAAAAATGAATATTGATTTTCATTGAGGCCTAATCGCTCATTGAAGCTGTGTTTATTTCATGATGGACTGCAATGGAGGGTAAGGCAATGTCTGAACAAAAATCAGCCTATAAACCATATTCAAACCAGCAATATTACATTTCCCTCAGAAAGGATGCATTCAAACTTCAAATTAAAAAACAAAAACAAGAATTGAGAAAGGGGAAACGGTCATTGCATGATCAAAGTGGCTAGCTGGTGTGTGACCTCAGGTAGATGCAAGATTTTTATTTCTCTGAGAGGAGGTTAAAGGAGAGGCAATCGTATTTAATTAGCACAGTCCAAAGAGTCTGGTCTTTTACTCAGAGAGTGCTGCATTGCTTGGTGATGTTATTCACCCAGAGTGTTCATCTGTCGCATTCTTCCCCAAAGTAATTAAACAAATAGAAACCTATACATCAGTGTTCACTGTGGCACATCTCAGAATGGCCAAGAGATGGAAACTATCATAAATGCCTACCAACAGTTAAATGGAAAATCAGAGTGTGGTACAAACTCACAAAGGGTGGTTGTGGTGAGTTATCCCAGGGTGCCCCCAAATGGGCCTACAGCTCCCTTGGATGAAGGAGGTAGTGTGGGTGAGCAAAGTGCTAGAATGACCAGGGGTCTGTAAAAGCAGGCATCAACCTTTTATCCTGGTCTATGAACGATAGTACAAGCATTCTTCACTGCCAGGCTGGGAGTGGTGCACAGTAATAGTTTTTCTAAGAAGGGGGCTCTAGACCAAATCAGTGTGGGAACTGGTGTGCTATCCAATAAACCATAAAGCATCATCACAGAAACACCATATTCAAAGAAGTAAGGCAGACGCCAAAGGACAAATACTCTATGGTCTCACTGATATGAAATAACCAAAGATTCTGAATATTGTAAGTGGTGAGATTATTGTGGCATTCAGAAGCAAAAACTACTTACTGCCATCAAGCTAGTTCTGACCCTGAAAGTCAGGGGAGAACCGTCCCTGTTGCTTTCAGAATCTGCCATTCTTTAGAAAAATAGGAAGCCTAACGTGCTCCCACTGAGGCTGATAGTTTGGAAGCACTGACCCTGCAGTTAGCAACCAAAAGCATAACTACTTTGCCACCAGGCCATCTAAAACCCTGAATGAAGGGACTTTAGTGCTTCCATTAAGTATCGCTTGACGCCTGATTCCAGGTGCAAGGTGTTCCCTGTGCCTGGCTCATAAGCACCTAGGAGTCTCCTCCTGCTCCTGTACCTCCTGCTCCGTCATCCTCTTTGTTAAGACATGTTCTTGATTCCCCCTCTCTACAGGAAGAGAGCACAGACTAGCTGAGACGTTTCCTAAGTAGGGTACCGAGGTGAACTCTGTCTCGACTGCACGCGAGCATGTATTTGTAAGAGAAGAACACCTTACCGTTATGTAGCTTCCTCCCTTATTCATCTGTGCCTCTCATTCCAATATATTTCTTCTTGTCTTCAATAGGAATTACCTACCTGTAAAAGTGATTAACTACGAAGATGATGACTAATCTGATTCTTCCATCTCTAATTGCCATCAAGTCAATCCAGACTCACGTGACCTTGTGGGCTGGAGCAGCACTGTGCTCGTTGGGGTTTTCAATGGCTGGTTTCTCGGAAATGTATTGCCAGGCCTTTCTTCTGAGATGTCTCTGAATGGACTCTCACCTTTAACCTTCTGTTTAGCAGCTGAGTTGCCTCAACTGTTGGCACCACCAAGGACTCCAGATGCATCTTAAACTTTTCCATATCCCCACTACTTTTATATTTTTCTTTCTTAATCCAAATGGGTCTACTTGAAGCAAACGTTTTCCAGGTCACCCCTCACACCTGGCTGCTTTGGGATAAAGAGTTGACTTACTTTTGTTACCTCCTGTTTCTTTGTTTTCTGAAAAAGATCTTTCTTTAAAAGGAATGTTTAAAGGTAGGATACGTAAGTCATTCTCTCAACTCTGCCTTTTCTTTAAGTATTGGGTTTTTGAAGGGAGTCTCCTTTCTCCCAGGACTGCCCCAACAAAACAAACTCAAACAAAATACTCAACCCCCCACCACCTAGTGATTCCAACTCAGAGATTCTGAACCTGTACATCTTTATGGATGCAGATATATCCAATAGGCTGCCAAATGTCGATCATGCCTGGGGCTGTGAAAGGAATAGATGAAGGGTGCACACTCTTCTCTGTGCTGTAATAGCTGAATAACCAAGCTGACTTCCATGGGGTCATTTCTAACTCACAGCAACCCTGGAGTGTAAGTCAAATTTGCTCCTTGGGGCTTCCAAGGATGTAGTTTGTACAGGAATAGAGTACCTTATCTTGATGACTGATGGGTTTGAACTGTTGACCTTAAGGTTAGCGCTCCAAGTTATGAATAATCCACTCTGTCCCTCGGCGCTCTGATTCGTGAATCTTAATTTCCAAAAGAGAGCTGGGAAACCAAACAAGCAAGGAGAAAACACCCAACTCTATGCCATCCATTCAGTCTGACTCATCGCCACCCTAAAGGAAGAAACAAAACTGTCCCCAGGGTTGCCAAGGTTTTCATCGTCACGTGAACAGACTTCTGCATCCTTCCTCCTGTGCCTGGTGGGTTCAACCTTTTGATTCGAGCGGAATGCTTTCACCACTGGGTCACCAGACTTCTTCACGTCATACCTAAAGGAGAGCATTGGTCCGAACAGCTCTTCCATGACTTGCTATCTGGCTTCTAAGTAACCATCCATAGTGCTGACACCCAATCGCCTCTGGAAGAGGGCTGTGTAGGAGTTGTGCTTTCCAGAGGCATTCTAAAAGACCATGATCCCCACTCCCGCCCCTCCCCAGCCCAGTCTCCACAGCTCAGCTTTTCTCCTGGTGTCTGCTCCACTGAGTCAGCAGTGACCAGGAATTCGGGCTGGCTATCTTGCCATCTGTGCATTGGTAAAGGCCAGGGCTGGTGTGGCCATTGTTGGGAAGGTATTAGCTTTAAAAAGATGGAAGCTGGCGTACATGAAAAGGAGGGGCAAGCATGTGGCCTCTTCAAAATTTACAGACACAGACGGTGACCTAGCTGACAAGATAGAAGTGTGTTTCTTGGGGTTTATTATTCCAGCAGGCAGGGCTCAAAATGCAGACAGGAAGGGGCTGGCTTCATGCAGTAGATGAGACAGGATGTGTAGAATCAGGCACACCATTGTGATATTAGGGTCTTTTTTCGAACATTAAAAATAAAAACGAGTCCATGTCACAAAGCTTTCTCTGGTGCCAAGGGTTCCCTATGGTGGGCAAGGAGCAAAGCTAACCTTGGGTCAGCAAGAGTCAGTGGGGCACCAACTAGTCTCAGGTCAAGGGGGCCAAAAACGCATTTTGTCTTAGGAAAAAAGAGTTTCCACCACTCACAGCTGTATGGAAGAGTACCTCCCAGTGGAGATCTTAAAATACAGGGAATAGACTACTCCATTTGCACAAGAACCACTTCATGCAGCCTCACATGGTTACGAAGCTCTGGTTGAATCTGACTTCCTGTTTCTGATATTATAGGCATTGCAGAGGCAAACGCAGGGCGATGAGGCTCTTTAAATCTCTCATTTTGGATGAGTGTGGATATGGAGATTCCTTTTCATTAGGGAATTTTATTTTCACTGTGATAACTTGGGCCCCAAAGCACTTTCACTGAGTTAGAAAATCCAGTGTCCTGGACCAGGCGCAGAGACAGGTCCATGAGCATGCGCAGTGGATGCAGGCTGGGCAGGCTTTTGCAGGCCACGGCCAGACCAAGTGTCCATGGCACGCTGCCTGCAGTCTTCATTGTAGCCTTTCTCTCTGCTGGGCTTCTTGGGAAGCTTTTGTGTTTTGTCTTATTGATTAACTGTATAACGATGATCAAGTCTGTGCGGAAACACACTATGACCTGCAGTCAGCATTAGCAGTGAGGAAAGCACAACACGGTCCTGCTCAGACTCGCTGGCTCGGCTCCTGCAGAATTGGTGATGATGTGTAGAAGCAGGCTGTCTTAGATCTAGTGAAGCAAATCCATTTCCTAAAACTACTGTCTGATAAATGTCATTCACTCCCCATTTCTCTTCTGGACTGATATTTTCCTTCCGGATGGAAAACACAGCCAGAGCTCATTATGTTACTGTTGTCTGGCCTTAGCTTCTCTCCTGGAATGCAGTGCTGGGGGCTCAGAGGTGGAGAAGGAGGGGGGGCACTGCAGTTAACTGCATTTCAAAGAAGGAAAAACATTGTCCTTGCCAAACAGACGTCCAGATTCCTTGCTAATCAGTAGGCTTCTTGCAAGGCAACTTCGATGAGTAAGAAGATATCTATTTATTTTGGGGTGTAATGTGTCCCCAGAGTTGGTCTGTAACCCACTGTGTTTTGTGGAGGTGTAGTCCCCTTTCATGGAAACGCTGGTCCTTCTCTGTATGCGTAAGAGGTACCCACAGTGCCTCTGTCATGACCTGCTCTTACTCTTGCACTCTGGGGTGGTAGGTTCTTGTCTGTGGTCCCTGACTACAGACCATAGCATCGGCACCTATCTGAGGAAGCAGCAGATGCTGTGTACACAAGACGTGCAGGCTGTACAGTAAAGCAAACTGGCTATTGTCATTGCAATAAGGTGCGGGAGAGGCTGCACCCACCCTTTCCACTGGCGAACGGAAGGCTGCAAGATCTTCTCTCAGCAATGAGTGCTGGCTGCTCCTTCTTAGTGTGAAAGTCAGTCAGGTCCTTGGGCGTTCTCACGGAACCGTGAATGCAGCCAGAAGGCTTGCTACTAAGCTAAGACAGAAGGGGAACTCAAGACTCTTTTGCTCATGGAAGGCTTTGAGCAGAATTAGCAAACGTCAGGCCTCCTGGAAACTTCTCCTGCTCTTTGGGACGAGGACAGTACAGGCAAACATCACTAGGTGGCATAATTGCCCTGGTGTATTACTTTCCTGGAGCCCCGCATCTCGCTGCTGTGGGACGCTTTGATGAGGGACCTGATAGGATTCCTGACCAGAAGACACTGACATTTGTCAGACTGGTCAACTTGAGGATTCCATTAGCTTGGCTCCAGGCAAAGGGATGCCACGTGTTCCGGCCTGTCAATGCCAGCGTGGACACACACAATCGATCCTGCCGAGGCTGCTGAGACAAGCCTGCTGAGCAGAACTGGGGCCTCGGGGATGAATCAATGTGTCCCTCAAGGATGCTTGTCTATACCCAGCCCTCACCAGGAGCTGCCCCTGCTTCTGAGTCAGGAGGGACCACTCCCTGGAAAGGGATCTCATAAGCCTGTGAGTCCTGGCAGATGTGTGGACGGTCAAACATTGGACTCATAGTAAAGTCAGGAGATCAAAACAGTCAGCTTCTCGGGGCGGGGGGTGGGGGGAAGGGCAGGGAAGAAACTTCCTAAAATTGTGCTCCACCTGGCTCATCTCCTCCCCGCCACCCTTCTGTAAGGAGATGTCCAATTGCCTACAGGTGGCCTTGGGTCTCCACTCCACATTTCCCCCTCATTCACAGTGATATGATTTTTTGTTCTTTGATGCTTGATACCTGAACCTACTGATACCTCGTGGCACACCGTCTGGTATGCTTCTTCCATGTGGGCTTTGTTGCTTTTTAGGTAGATGCCACTTGTTTATTCTCAAGCCTTTAAGACACGAGACACTAAATCTTTTGATAGCCAGACACCACTGGCTTTCTTCACCACATTTGCTTATAGAACAAACTGTTCTTACATTGAGGGGAGACCCAAGGTCCATCTGCTACCTTAATACTAAACCTATAAATATTTGTATATGGGTCTATTCCCCCATTACCATACCATATTTTATGGACCATAAGATGCACCTGACCATAAGACACACCCAGTTTTTAGAGCAGGAAAACAAGAAAAAAAATATTCTGAACCAAATAATACCAGTATACTAAAATATTCTGGGGTACCATTCCTTTGGATCATAAAATACACCCACATTTTTCTCCCATTGTGGCAGTCATGTGCTTATGTTAATTTTATTATTGAAATGTAGGGGTGGAGTCTAGCTTATTAATCTGGAGATAGGCATTGAGTAGCCAATGAGACCTCTATGTGGGCATGGCTTTCTCCTGAGACTTCTGGGAAATCTCGCGATATTTCCCTCGTGAAGATGAGAAACTATCTTCCCCAGTGGTTGGGAGTTAGTCTCAGAGACGATGAATCATGGACAAAACAAGATGACAGCATCCGAGAAGCTGGAGGAGCCGGCGGAGAGACCACATGGCTTTGCCCTGATGGAGCCAGACCTCTGAAGCTGGGGTGGCCCCATGGAGACCTCTGCCAGGGATGAGTTGCTTCTGCTGTTGGTGGACCCTAAGTCCTGGAAGCAAGGAGCCATAGGGAGATCCCTGCCAGCGCCGGGATTCTACACCCACTGACCTGTGACTTTGTGAGTCGGAAGGAGACTTTATAGACTGGTTTTGGGCATATGGGTTAGTATCGGACTTATGACTTTGAACTGGACTGGGCTCAATTGTCCTGTTCCTCTAGTATGTATGCGTGTCTATGAAATTTGTTCCTCTAGTCTACCCAGACTAACACACTCACGTTGTGGGGGGAGTGGATTTTATGGTCCAAAAATATGGAATCTAATTTTTAAAAAAGAAAGAAACCAGTCAAGGTGCAGTATAGCACCAATGAAACATACAGCTTTCCTGTAGTTCTTTAATGACCCCTCCCCACCCCAGTATCATGTCCCCAATTCTACCTTACTAATCTGGCTAGACCAGAGCATGTACATGGTACAGATAAAAGCTGGGAACACTGAGAATTCAGGACAGATAAACCCCTGGGGACCGATATGAGAGTAGGACACCAGGAGGGGAAGGAGGAGAGAAAGGAGGAACCGATCACAACGATCTCCATATAACACCCTCCCTGGGGGATGGATAGCAGAAAGGTGGGTAAAAGGAGATAGTCAGTGTGAGCTATGAAAAAAATAATAATTTATAAAATATCAAGGGTTCATGAGGGAGAAAGAGGGAGGATTGGAGCTGATACTAAGGGTTCAAGTAGAAAGAAAACGTTTTGAAAATGATGATAGCAACAAGTGTACAAATGTGTTTGACACAATGGATGGATGGATTTTGATAAGAGTTGTATGAGCCCCCAATAAAATGTGTTTTTTTTTTAATGTGGCTCATAGAAAAACAGATTTTCTAGTCAAATGGAATGAGAGTGTGCGGTGAAGTGATGAGAATCTTTGGACAGTGCAGTAGTCATAGATCATATTAAAAGTTAAGAAAAACCTTTTAACTGCCTCTAACCTATGGCCGCCCTCTTACCTCAGTGAGAATTCAGTTTTCCTGGGAGTGTTGATTAAGTAATGTCCTACAGGCCAGTATTCCTGGCATTGCCAGTTAGAAATGTTGGATTTTTTTAAATAAAATTTTCAAATGTCTACTTACAAAAACTAAACCTCTTTTTTATTTTATTTTAATTTTTTTGGCAATGGGGTGTGTGACTCGTGTTTTTGAAATGTCTAGTTTTATTTGAGGTGGTCTGGACTTGTAGAGTGACTCACTCCAACTGCTCGCCTGTGTCCATTGAAGTGCATAGAGGCTCATCAGGAATGCTCAGTGCAGGTGATCCGAGCCTGCCAGAGAAGAAGAGCTACCCAGTGCTGCCCCCCGTCTTGAGTTCTGACCGAAGTGGGAGTCCTCAAGGGCCATGTGGTTTGATTCATCTGTCTCCTTGACTGTTGTGTCAGCTTCTCATGACAGTGCTTTTCATCATCTGAAGCATTTAATTGCTTTTGACAACAAGAGGATTGTGGTATGAGAACTCTCCACAGTTTGCGAAGATGCTGAGCTTCCAACCTTTCGGGGCCAGGTAACTCCAGCAACTGTTGTGTTAGGACTCTAGGGTTTTCAGGCCCGAGGAGCTACCCAATGGGAAAATTCCTCAGCAGGCTATTTTGTTGGATAGTGCTTTAAAAGCAAGGGCTGATGGACCAAGGTTCTGTCCACAGTACATAGGCATCATAGAAAACTGCTGCAGAAGATGGGGTGAAAAAACAGGTTCAAGGTTCAAGTCACTGGGGTGGTGAAATGATTTGACAGGATAGCGAGAGGGTCATTATGCCTTTGTCAAAATGCTTAGGATTGTCAGAACAAAACAAAAACTTGGGATTGTACAGCACAAAAGCTCCAAAAAGAAAACTCACAACCTCAAGTTCATCCTGACTCCAAGGGACCTTCCAGGGCAGAGTGGGCTGCTGAGGCCGTGAATCTTTGTTGACCCTGTGGGGCATTGCCCATGATGCCCCTGGGCGACTCTCTATATAGCATGAGGAGTCCACTAATCATGAACGTTAGTTAATAATAACGTACTGCTGTTGGTTGTGACAGGTGGAGCACTGCACGGTCTGTGTGACCTGCCTTCAAGTTGGCCCTGATGCATGAGGACCCTACTCACAGCAGGAGTGGTCTGGTGCGCATGTGTTTTCATGGGCTGAGTTTGGAACGTAGTGTGATCGCCAGGCCTTTCTTCCTAGCAGGTCTCAATAGTTCTCAAGCTCTGCTGAGACCTGATCAGCATCAGAGCAGCATGTGATTCCTCACTGGCAGAGAAGCAGTGTCTCACTGTTTGTTAAGGAGAAACCTACACTAACCAGGCAGTCTAAGCCCCAACCTTCTCATAGGCTTCCTCCACAGAATATCACTGAAGACACTGCGTGGGTTTTGTTTGTGGCCTGAGCTCATCCAGTTTCTAACACTGCAGGCATTAGCCAGTCCTTCCTATCACACAACGCCATGAGAAGCAGGCTTGGCTGTGACACCTGTGGGGCTCTAGAGGTAGAGGGCACCCAGGGGCTATTTGGCAAGTTGGGCATGGCACAGGGGAGACTACTGTCCTATGAGGCTCTTCCCAGAGGGTGAAAGCCCTGCATCAAGACCAAGGCTCTGCCTCCCTCATTGCCATGGCCCTGCGGAGTCACTGGCCTTTCATAAGGTCTGGCTCATGAGGCGAACCCCGAATCCAAACCCACAGCCATCAAGTGGATTCCACCTCATGGTGAGTGGAACAGGGCCCCTGGCTTTCCACAGCTGTGAAACCTGATAAAGGCAGTCTGTCACATCTTTCTCCACAGCGTGGCCGGTAGGGTGGGGTGGGGAGGGGCGGGTAAGCAGTCAAATGCTTACACACCCTGCTGCCAAGCCTTTTTCAGAAAGAGGAGACGCCAACCCAGTGATCCGTTCCTGCTACTGGGATGCACGGCACTGGGGTAGATGAAATTGGATCACCTCAAAGGCTGATGCTGCAGAACCCGCCAAGTGGACTCATGTGCCATTTAAGAGGAAGACTTGTGTGATCTTACTTTCAATTTCAAACATGCATGTGGAGGGAAGAAGGCATGCAAGATGCTGGTGCAAATACACAGGTATCCAGAGCAATCCCTGCCCTATGCCCGGCAATCAGGGCACCCTCTCATTCAGATGCCACCAACCCCTTTTAGGAGATGTGCTCCCTTGTTGCCCTGGAGAGGACAACGACTTCTGGGGGCCATGGGTGTGTTGGGATAGAACTAGGGACCTTGACATTGTCAATGGCTGATTTTTCTTTCTTTTTTTTTTTTAATTAAATTTTATTGGGGGCTCTTACAGCTACGACAACATTCAGTACATCATTTGTATCAAGCACATTTGCACACATATTTCCACATACATTTCCCAATATTTTCCACCTGAGCCCTTGATACAAACCCCTTTAAAAAAACCCTCCCCTTTCCCTCCCCCGCTTTTAAAAAAAATTAATCATTTTATTGGGGGGCCCCTACAACTCCCATCACAATCCCCAACAACATCAGTTGTATTCAGGCCACTTTTACACACCCATTGCCATCATCACTCTCAAAACATTCTCCCTCCCTCCAGGCCCCCATTATCTGCCCCCTATATTACCCTTCCTCCCCCCCTTCCCCTTGAACCCTTAGTAA
>PVJH01017989.1:0-46365 GCA_004026705.1 Nesogale talazaci
ATACCTGATCCCATTGACACCTCGTGATCACATGGTATGTTTCTTCCATATGGACTTTGTTGCTTCTCAGCTAAAAGACCACTTATTTATCTTCAAGTCTTAAGACCCCAGATGCTATATCTTTTTTTTTTTTTTTTGCATCACTGTCCTGGTGAGAGTAGGATGCCTAGCCTTGCTCTTGGAGAGCTGCTGCTGGATTTGAACTGCCAACCCTGTGGGCCACAGTCCCACACACAACCACTACGCCACTGGAGCTCAGCCCCAAGATACTATATCTTAATAGCTGGGCACCATCAGCTTTCTTCAACACATTTGCTTGGTACCTGCTTTCTCTTCAGCGATCGTGTTGGGATTTGCTTTGTACCTGCTTTCTCTTCAGCGATCGTGTTGGGAAGGTGAGCATCATGGAATGCCAATTTAATAGAACAATGCGTACTTGCATTGAGGGAGTACTTGAGTGAAGGCTCAATGTCCGTTTGTCACCTTAATACTAAACCTATAAATATATGCACCTATATTTCTTTATTATCATCATGTAAATATATTTACTTAGGTACATGCCTGTATTTAGACCTCTGTAAATTTCTTTTGCCTCCTCGTTCTGCCCTCTGTTTCCTTTTACTTGTCTCTTGTTCCATGCTCAGCCATCATTTGGGTTTCAATAATTCCTCTCTGTTACATTGCCCTTGATCAAGTCTTACCAGGCCTCTTATACCCTCCTTGCCATCGATTTTGGATCACTTGTTGTTCCTTTGTCCCTGGGTTGTTAGCACCTATTTATTCTCCCACCACCACCTCTCTCCCACGTCCCCCTGGAACCATCAGTTCCCTTATTTTCTCCTCCAGAGTGTTTATCCTGCCTATCGTATCTAGAGAGACCTGCAGCGATAATAATATGCACACACAAAACAGGACAGAGCAAGATGAAGCCTTTCTTCCTAGTCTGTCGTAGTCTGCAAGCTCTGCTGGAAGCCCCCACCTGCTGGAGTTTGAAATACTGCTGGTGTGGTTTCCAGACTCACAGCAACATTCAAGCTACTACAGTGTGACAGACTGCTGTGCTTGGCTGCTACTATATATATATATATATATATATATATATATATATATGCGTGTGTGTGTGTGTGTGTGTGTATATATTAACTTAAAAAATAATGTTAAAAAATGTCAGTATAATTGATGGTGATAAAGTACTGTCTTGCAAATTTTATTTGTCACTATCGTAGGTTGGAAACCACCACAGATTTATGATAGTGAGGAAAACAAATTTTAATGCAGCAAAGAACTAAAAGCCCCCACAATTATTAGACATGAGTACATTTACACATATTTGATATGATAATGTATGTGTGTTCCCAACCTGAAGAAGGCCAATGCCCTAAAGTCCAGCTAACATGGGCCTGGAATCTGAATCCGCTCCAGACCCCAAATCTTACAAACTGACTCTCAGCCACCCTCCCTGTTCTTTTTCCCCTCAGAAACAGCCCTGTGGCCCAAGAATTCTCACATGGTCTATCCCTATGTCCCAGGAATCTTTATGCACTGTTTTGTGTGGCCCACCAAGCTTATCGATTATGTAGAACACTACTTAAATTATTCTAATTCTTTAAAAAAAATTTTTTTTAGGCATCACTGCCCTCTGGTGGGAGTGGGAGGCCCAACCTTGCTCCTGGAGAGCTGCTGCTGGATTTGAACCGCCAACCCTGTGGCGTCACCGGGACTCAGCTAATTCTTACCTTTTATTTGGCAGTTGTTTTCCCAGGGCCCCTTGTGAGTTTCTCATTCATTCATAAATTGATTTCTGTTGGCCAAGCACATATTGAAATGTGGAGAGCGCATGAAGTCAGCTGAAAGGCAGCTGCCCATGAGGACTAGTGGCAAACTACCTCTGCCCTGGAACTGGGGGCACAGTCCCTTCCTCCCCGGTGTGCTGATCCTGCCCACCGCCTGCTTTCTCTTTCACCATCTCGTATCAAGCTGTGTTTTAGAAAGCTGCCACAGAGTGCCTTGGAAAAATGAAAATCCACTGCCATTAACCAGCCCCCGTTCTCTCTGACTCCCACTGCCCTTGGTCGCCACTCCTCTTCACGCTCCTCAACTCACCACCTCTCCACGTAACCAACTGCTGTGTTTATTGTTTCATTCACTTATTTTAGCTTTATGATTGTAGTAAAAGATATATAGCACACACCCTGACACCTGAGCTGCTTTTAAGTGTACAGTTTGGTGGCATTAATGACATTCACAGTTTATCTATTTCAGCAAGTACAGCGAGCATAGCTATCTATTGGTAAAACATTCTCAACCCCAAACAGAAATTCAGCACCTTTTCCCTCCAGACCCTTATCGTGTGTGTGTGTGTGTGTGTGTGTGTGTGTGTGTTTAAATGTTTGTGACTTAGGTGAAGGTTTACAGGACAGGTCATATAACAATTTATGTGCATTTTGTTTTAGTGTATTGGTTTCAGTCCCATCAGTGTGCTCCCTGCTTAGCCCACTTCCACCCAGCACCTCGTTTCCATCTCTCCTTTCCTGACTACCTATCTGTACTGGGGTAAATGCCATACTTTTGATCTGAAATTGATTACTCTAACAGGGATGAGTTCAATTCCAGACATGGATGGTAACTAAGGGTCCTAGTCTTGGATGCTCCACTAGTCTCTGCCCAACCAGCAAGCCTGTTTTCTTCTGATTGTGAGTTCTGCCCCACATCTCTTTCCCATTCTTTCCAGCATCCTTTAATGTGATCATTACTGTTCTGGCTGAACCCTCCAGCACCATAGTGAATTGAAGTGATGGTGAAGGGCTTACTTGTTTGGTCCTGTTCACAATGCTTCCAGGTTCTCTCTGTTGAGAGTGAGGAATTTGCCTTGTATTGCTATTTTTGGAGTTTTTTTTTTTAAATTAGCAATAAATATTGGATATTGTCAAATGTTTGTGCTGCACTAATTGGTATAATCTTGTAGGAACTTCTCTCGTTCAATTAAGACACCTAACTCCAATGGGGCTAGTTGGAGGTGGTAGGGGCCACTTAAATAACAAAGACAAGATGGGCATAATGAAAAACAAAGTCAAAGTAGTTATCAAAATAGTCCGACAGGGTGTCCCATAGAATGAAATAGATGAGAAACCTGTGGGATCTTTACTAGGTCTGTCTATGCCGACGAATTCTAGGTCAAGTGAGCAGTCTAACTCAAGTTGCTAGAATAGAGTCAGGATTCCTCAGTCAGGCCCAGGGC
Organism: Nesogale talazaci; assembly: GCA_004026705.1. Classification (NCBI taxonomy): domain Eukaryota; kingdom Metazoa; phylum Chordata; class Mammalia; order Afrosoricida; family Tenrecidae; genus Nesogale; species Nesogale talazaci. The sequence continues at coordinate 3,239 of PVJH01017989.1, forward strand.
TTGAGCATTTTACTCAGTGCAATCAAGTCACTGAAGACTCACAGTTCCCCTCTAGGACAGGGTGACAAGACTGTGATTCTTTCCTGTGGTAGAAAAGCCTCATCTTTCTACTGAGGAATAGGTGGTGCTTTTGAACCGCTCACCTTGCAATTAGTAGCCGGGGGCAGTAACCATGACGCTAGCAGGGCTCATCCTAATGACAGTGTAGGAGCATGAACATAAGTTGTAGAGGACTCTAAGGAGGGCACGGGTCAGGTCTGCCATTCTTCTGGGTATAAATGAGCCGTCTCGGAAGCAGGGTGTTAGGTAGGGTTCTTTAGAGAAATAAAACCAGGACACTTATGATAGATATATGTATGATATATATATATGACATATGATATATATATCACATTAGAAAGAGACATACATGCCTGCCAATATGGCTAAGAAGAGACATGGGCAGAAAGGCTATATGTCCTTGAATGTTTCCTGATCTTGACCTGTGACAACCTGTTAGCTTTCCTAATAAACCCCCAGAATAGTGAGTGTTGCCGGAGTTCTCTGTGGCCATGACCACAGATGATCAGACCCAGCCAAGGAGGTGGCGGGTGTGCCCTGGGTGGAGCGGTTGGTCACGGAGTGGGTTGAAGAAGGTTGGCCGTGTGACCTCTCCTTTATGGCATTGTGCTTGGTAGCGAAAGGAGGTCAGACATGGCCTCACTACCATTGAATAGTTGTGACTGATAACTTATACGGGTTTTTTAAAATTAGGTTCTAATGTTTTCTCCTTATGTTTCCTTCCAAGTACTTCATATTCTAAGCTTTAGCCTCTAGGTCTTTGATCTGTTTGGGGTTAGTCTTTGTATGTGGTCTGAGATCTGGGTTTTGTTTCATTTTTCTGCATGTGGCTATCCAGTCTTGCCAGCACCATATGTTGAAGAGATTATTTCTTCCCCACTGATTGAATTTTGACACCTTTTTGCAAATCAGTGTGATGGATTTCCTTCTGAATTCTTAATTCTGTTCCACTGGCCTATGTAATCTATCATAGAACCTATAACAGATCTTTTTTTTTTTAACTTTATCACTTGCCATATCCAGACCATTTTGATTATTGTGGCTGTATAATATGTTTCAGTGCCAAGTAGAATGAGGTCTCTCTTACTCTGTTCTTCCTCTTCAATACTGGTTCAGCTATTTGGGGCCTCTCTCCTGTCCATAGAAAGCCGGTGATTAAATTTTCCATTATAGCACATCCTATCATTGGAATGGAGACCAGCATTGCATCGCATGTATAAATCACTTTTAGCCAGTATTGCCATTTTCACAATATTAAGTCTTCTGAGACTTGGGCTGCAAACTCCAATGTCAGCTGTTGGAGCCCATCAAGCTCCTCTGCTGAAGAAAGACGAGGCTGTCTGCTGTTGTACAAACTTACCGCCTCAGAAACACTGTCCTGCTCGGCTCCGAGAGTCGCGATCGACTCGGTGGCAGTGGGTTTAGTTTGGCTATATTTTAAAATTGCTTTCATGTCCTCATCACGTGAATGTGTAGGTTCCTAACTGATCTTCCCTTCCTGCTTCCCTCTGAGCCTTTTTGCCCCTGGAAAAGTAGATCAGGCAACCTGCTCCAGTCTGTGCCCTTCCCCCTCCAGCTGTCTTCAGCCTCCTATGGCCTCCCATGGAAACATGGCACTCCCCCGACACCCCTCGCTCTGCAGTCCCCCAGCAGCCTCCCTCTGCCCTTCTTAGGCTGCCATTGCCAGTCCTTGCACGGAAGGCAGCACCCGCTTCTTCTTCACTGCCATCCACACGACTCTGCACCACGTTTCTCCCCTGCTGCGGGACTTTGATTACTTTGTTTGCAAACTCCTCATTTGACGTGCTGTCACACACTCACTGCCGGTCCCCAGCTCCCTCTCGGTCACCCCCAAAGTCAGCACCTTCAGAAGACGGACGGTCTGTGTCACTCTGGCGCACACTTCACAGGAAACTGCTCTTGAAGACAGTAAAGCTGGTGTGGGAGCCTGCGTGTACATTTCCCTGCAGAAACCTTAATATGTTCTCCGGGGTGAGCGGGGCTGAAGGGGAGAGAAGGGACCTCTTCAAATTAGGATGTATATTCTGAGCGTTATGTGGGGAATATGGAACTTAAACTGCACTGCCATGTTGGCCTCTAAAACTCACGGCTATCACTTCGCTTTGAGCTGCAGCCAGCTTGATGGCAGTGAGTGTCAAGTGACAGTGTGGTCTCAGTTCCATCTTTCCCCCATCTCCTCAGGGTATGGACCCTAATTTGAAGAGCAGAAGCTGGTGGTTCCGAAAGCCCCTACAAACTGATGAGAAACCTTTACTTCCTTACCTTTCCAATTGCCCTATAAACACATTTAAACGTGGACTCCCAACAGTTCTCAACCTATGGGTCATGACCCCTTTGGGGATCCAACGACCCTTTCACAGGGGTCACCCGATTAATAGCAGTAACAAAATGACAGTGATGAAGTAGCAACAGAAATAATTTTATAGTTGGGGGGTGGTGGTCGCCGTACCATGAGGAACTGTATTAAAGGGTTGTGGCATGAGGAAGGTTGAGAGACACTGTTTTCTCTATGACTTTAAGAGGAGGAAATTAGATAGGAAATATCATGCGTTAAGTCAGAAATTCTGGTGCATTTAAAAGGTGAAATAAGAGATTGCACAAAAATTTCAAGCATTTTAGAGATGGGAAGAACTTACCAGTTTTTCTCCTCAACCAGGGAGGCCAAAGCCTGCTCTTCCTCCAGGGTCTAAGAGTGTGGGAATTTAATACTACATGCGTAGCGTCCTCTGTGTCTACACAGAATGGCAAAAATGGCTGGGCCTGGCAGAAGGAATAACACTAGTGTTGGTCTGACCAATTCTAACTAGAAAGAAAGATCAGAATGGGATAGTAAGAAAAATCAGTGTATTTTGGGGCTGAGCCCCGGTGGCATAGTGCTTGTGTGCAGGACTGCGGCCCACAGGGTTGGCGGTTCAAATCTGGCAGCAGCTCTCCAGGAGCAAGGCTGGACCTTCTACTCCCACCAGAGGGCAATGATGCCAAAAAAAAAAAAATCAGTGTATTTTGAGGAGATGAAGCATTACTTGATTGGAAAATTACTCAGGGTAATTATTAAAGTTTTGTCTTAAGGTACCCTGTGTACCTTTGATTACTGGTTTGCTTGTTTAAAACACTCATCCCTAAGTTCTACTTCTTTGAATTTGCGTTTTGATTTCAGTAGGTAACACATAATGGCAGCAGCAATGGGAGACCCTGGACTCTCCAAACTGCAGTTTGCCCCCTTTAGCAGTGCCTTGGATGTTGGATTCTGGCATGAGTTGACTCAGAAGAAGCTGAATGAGTATCGACTGGATGAAGCTCCCAAGGACATTAAGGGTTATTACTATAATGGTAAGCATGTGCCAACTCCCATCTTCTGTCACCTCCTGTTTGCCCCTCTGCCCCCTGGTCTTGTTCCCACTCTTCTGTGGAACAGAACACCTTTGTCTTTGGTGAAGGGGCCCTGATGGCCCTGTTGGGTAAGTGTTGGTCTGCTAACTGAAAGGTCAGTGGTTCAGAGCCACCAGGCACCCCTAGAGAAAGATGAGGCTGTCCGTTCGCAGAAAGATGTACTACAGCCTGGAAAACCCTTTACAGGGTTGCAATAAGTCAAAATCTGCTTGGCTACAGTGAGTACTGTGGAAGATTACAGTGGCAAGTTTTGTCTATTGTAATTACCATTGCTCAGGGTTTCTGTTTTGCTTCTTGACTTTTCATCTTCCTTTACTTTCACTTATTTTCCTCAGTTGTGGGGAAAAGAAAGGGAGTATTGAAACCAGTTGATAAATCTAAGTAATCAATACTATTTTTTAGTATTGCTGGGGAAAGAGATTGGAAATGCTCTTTAAAAATTTTTTTATTAAAATTTTTTTAAATGGGGGCACTTATAGCTCTTATCACAATCCATCCATCCATCCATCCATCCATTGTGTCAAGCATATGTTGTGATCATCATTTTCAAAATATTTTCATCCCACTTGAGCCCTCATTTTCCCCTCCCTTTCTGGAAATATTTTTTTTCCCCCAACAAATCTCTTTTATAATCTTGGGTACTTCTGCATATTCACAGGAGCTCTGCCACGTTCTGTTAAGCCCCTGGGTATGCATCAGGGATAGTTAGGAATTAGGCCACATTGAGTTCAGCAAAGTGAACAGCATTGCCCTTCTTTCCAGGTGATTCTGTTGGACTGCCAGCTCGTTTAACCTTGGAGTACAGTGCATTTGACATGTGAGTATTTGCTCAGAACTTAAGGTAAAGAATACAGCTTGCTTTTGGAAAGGGGTGAATATTCATTTCCCTCCATATCTAGGCCATGTGGGAAATTAGAGACACCCCATTCTGAGCAGGACCCACACCTCACCTCAGAATTCTGTTGTTTTTTTCCAGAGCACAGAGACCTGTGCTAGGTGCGAAAGAGTGTCGATTAATTTCTTTTTCAGCAGCGAGTTACCACTCCCTACCAGGTGCCAGGACTGGAGCCTTGGTGGCATTGTGGTTACGAGTTGGGCTGTGATCCCCAAGGTCAGAAGTTCAAAACCACTAGCTGCTCTGAGGGAGACAGGCAGTTCTAACTTGTCCAATAGGGTTACTGAGTGGGCATCAACTTGAGATGGCAGAAAGAGAGAGAGAGAGAGAGAGAGAGAGAGAGAGATCCTAGTCCCACCCTGAGGTACCTGGGTAAAAAAGGCAGCTTCTGGAAGTTCACAGCCTGGAAAATCCCATGGTAAACTTTGTGCACTTGGGGTTGCTATCAGTTGGCCAAACAAGGTGGCAATAAGTTTGATTTTTATTTTTTAATATTTCTTTTTCTCTTTGTATGTATACATTGGTTTATATGGAAAGTCCTTGAAAACAATTCATGAAACATTCTGAGCCTACTCTGAATATGTAGGTGTCTGGAACACAAAGACTCAGGGAGCTTGGTCTCTCAGGGAGCTCTCTGCGTGTGAGAGGTGGAAAACAAAGATTTGAAGTACAGTGTGCTCAGGGCTGTGATAGAAGCGGAGCGGTGACAGTTATTCAGAAATGCTTATTATAGCTTCCGTTCTGTCTTAATAATGAGATCTAGCAGAAAGAGGGAAAACAAGATACTTTGGAGAGCCAGCAGTCCAACCCTTCATTTGTAGACACCAGGAGTACTTTAATATTGCAGTTTGTTGTTGTTCTGTGCCCTTAAATTGGTTCCAACTCATCATGGCCCTCTATGAAAGTGTGCCACTGCCCGTGGGGTGATGGGAGCAGATCATCAGCTCTGGGAAGCAGATCTTCCCACAGAGTCGCTGGGTGGGTTTGAACTGAGCACCACTGGGGCCCCTTTCTCTCTTCGCATCACTGCCCTGGTGGGAGTAGGAGACTCAACCTTGCTCCTGGAGATCTGCTGCTGGATTTGAACCGTCAACCCTGTGGCTCACAGTCCCACACACAACCACGGCGCCACTGGGCTCAGCTTGGGGGTTCCTTTCTCTGAAGATTAAGAGCTGAGACAACCCATGGAGCAGTTGAACTTCGTTGCTTCTGGGTTCCACATGAATAAATGAACTTGATGGCAATGTTAGGGTTTTTTTTTTTTGCAGTACAAGGAGAGAGAAGGGGGGTGGGTGCACCCTGCCTCCTAGCCATGCTTTGTTCATCGTTTTCCCTTTGTCTCTAGGAATACTCCCACCCCCGCCCGTTGCTGTCCAGCTGTTGGAACGCTGTATAACACCAATACACTTGAGTCCTTCAAGACTGCAGATAAGAAGCTCCTCTTGGAACAAGCAGCAAATGAGGTCAGAAGAAAAAAAAAATTAATGTACCTGTCATGTTTTCTTTGGTCCTGACAGCTGTGGTGTTCCTGATCAAGGCCATGGATTCTGTCATAGAAACAAATAGAGCAGGGACTCAAAGGTGATTATGGGTGCCTTAGTTATCTAGTGTTTCTAGGACAGAAACACCACATGTGACAGCTTTGAAAAAGAGAGATTTATTCTCTCAGTGGACGGGAGAGCAGAGTCTGAATTCAGAACGCTGGCCCTAGGAGAAGACTCTCTCTCTCTCTCTCTCTCTCTCTCTCTCTCTCTCTGGTGGCTCTGGAGGAAGGTTTTGTCTCCTCTCAACAGCTTTGTCCAGGGTTCCTTCCACATGTCTTGGCCTCATTCCTCCTCTGATCTGGGGGTTCTGAGCACAGGGACCCCAGGTCCAAAGAATATTCTCTGTTCTTGGCTCGCTTGATATGGAGGCCTCTCGCATCTCTGCTTGCTTGTTTAATCTTTTTCTTCCCCAGTGATTTTATTGGGGGCTCTTATAGCTCTTATAACATTCAATACATCATTTGTGTCAAGCGTATCTGTACACATGTTGCCATGTTCATTTGCAAACATTTTCTACTTGAACCCTTGGTATAAGCTCCTCTTTCCCCCTCCCCCCCTTTTTTGTAAATCATTTTATTGAGGGCTCTTTTTAGATCTCAAAAGAGATTGGCTCTAGATAAAACCTAATGCTGTCGCTCTTTTCCTGCCTCCTTGACATAACTGCCTCTAATACCGCCTCATGAACATCATAGTGGCTAGGATTTACAACGCATACGATGATTACATTAGATCACAAAAATGGGGGTCAATTTAATACTAGTCAGACTCATGGTCTAGCCAAGTGGACACATATTTGTGGAGGGAGGTGGGTCCAGGGATGGGACAGTTCAATCTCTCCCAGTAAGTACTGGTTTATCCTCACCAGAGGGAGTATTCCCGATTCTCTTTCTGTATTGGTGGGAAGTCCATGGAAAATGGGATAAAAAGTTAGTAGACTTTTTCTTTGACCTTTTTGAAGCTCCCTTATAGATGAGCCATGCTTTTGCTCCTGGGTGCATTTTGGACCCTGTTCTTAGTGCGTGTTGGAGAGACTTCACAACTCCAAGCACCCCGGTGCTAAACGAAATGATCAGACCCCCCATCACCTTCTGAGCTAAATTTTTATTTTCTTTATCTCACATCACTACCCTGGTGGGAGTAGGAAGCCCAACCTTGCTCCTGGAGAGCTGCCGCTGGATTTGAACCTCAACCCTGTGGGCCGCAGTCCCGCACACCACCACTGTGCCACCAGGGCTCAGCATTAAGCTAAATCTTAACTACTGAATCTGAGTGATCCCTGAGCCCATCACCATGACCTACTTCTCATCTACCTTCTAAGCCCTAACCCACTCTGTGATCTTTCTTCTGTCCCTTGCAAGGGATGTATTTCTGCCGGGAACATCTTTCCTCTCCTCCTTTACATTGGAATCAGAGGAACTCAAGGGGCAAGAGGAAGCCCAGTCCTCTAACCTACCCCCCGTGAATGGTCTTCACCCCCGTCTTAAAAAACAAGCGCCTTCGTTATTTGGGTGCAGATGTGACAGAGGATGTCTTCCACTTCAGGACTCCAGGCAGGCAGGCTTCACCCCCCGTCCCTGGCGATGACCACAGCCAGAGGCCCTGGCAGCCAAGGGCTGTGTGTTTTTCTCGGCCAGTGACTCGATGGCCCCTGGGCCTCCAGAGGCTGCACATTTGAAACGGAATCTGGAGAGAGCTGAGTCGAGGCCCGTGTAGCATCCAGGAAAGTAGGCATCCCAGCCGTCACGGGGGGCCTGCTTGGCAGTGAACCTGTTCCTCCACGCCGATTATTTCAGGAGCGGGAGCCTACTCTCTCTGCTCCTTGACCTCTTAGCCCATTCTGTGGCATGAGTCTTTGGGGGCTCATCAGTGTGGTTAGCTGTCTTGCTTAGGGCACCTATGGAAACACCTTGTAGCCAGCAGTTACCAACTAGGCGCAGCTGTTCCTCTTGTTTTCAGCCCCAGTACTTGCGGAGCATGCACAAACTGGGAGTTTATTCTCTTCTCCTCATCTCTCAGGGAAAGGTACTCCAAAATAAGACATTAGGAAGTTATCTAGACATAAATCAGATCACTGTTTCCAAGAACGCTCTCCGACACTTGCCCCTTCCCCTCCCCTGCTGAGTTAGGTGTTCCTCCCAGGGATTCCAGAGCCCGCTGGCTGGTACAAATGGTTAGCAGACTTGGCTGTTCACCCCAGGTCGGTGGTTCGAGTCCACCCAGAGGCGCCTCCAAGGAAAGACATGGTGGCTCAGCGAAGTCAGACAGTGAAACACCTGGGGAGCAGAGGTCTCCTTGCTGTGGGTCAGGGTCACACTGTCTTGCCCCCACCCTCCTTGCCCCACCCCTGGGATTCTGCATATTTTCATGATGGCAGAGTCCTTGTCTGCCCCATTAGATTGTGAGCGTCAGAGGCTCGGGACTGTGTCTTTGGTTTCTGCCACTTGCCGTGTGGATAGTGAGTAACTTCTCATGGCAGGGTATGGTGAAGTCAGCAGGATCATGACTCATCCCTTTGTCTCTGATGTTGAGGACACCAGGAGGAGAATTCTGGGTTGTCTCATTCTCAGAATGCAAGGGGAGCAGGCCTGGAGGGAGAGGCTGGGAGAAGCGGGTAGAGGCATTGCCTAGATCGAGTAGTGCTGGGCCTGCTGGGAAGGAGGCAGTGGGCTTTTCTCCATGTCTCTTGAGGGAGAGATGACACAAGATGCTTGATAACCCACCCTGACAACGTTGTCTTGCTTCTGACAGATCTGGGAATCAATAAAATCGGGCGCTGCTCTTGAAAACCCCGTACTCCTCAACAAGTTCCTCCTCTTGACATTTGCAGTAAGTAAATGCCCTTTCTGCTGTTTCAAAACCAGTGAAGCTCCCTGGTTCCACCCAGGGAACCCACAATACCGACTACTGCTGTCCTCTCTAGAGCACTTAACTCCCAACTCCAGCTGTCAAGCTGCAGCTGTTAAAGGGATGAACGTTTTATTCTTGGCCAGGGTGCCCCATGGCGCATTTCTTATAGACAGTTATTCTTTCTGAAGGCGCTGGTAAGGGTAACTGCAGTGGTTTATCTTGTTCCTCGGGACACAAGGACGTCAAGCTCTGGAAGTTGCGATTTCATGGGAGGCACAGTGGATTATACATTGGGCTGCTTACAGCAGGTGGAAACCAGCAGCCACCCCTCACAAGAAACATGTACAGACTCGGAAACCCTAGGGGGCAGCACTGATCCCTCTTGCAGGGCCGCTGTGGTCAGGATGGACTATGGCAGTGGGCTGTCAGGAGAAGGCCTCCACAACAAAGGGTTTGGTTCAGTTATCGGTTACCCATCTTTTTTGGAAGCAGTCCTGCAGAGCTCAGTTGCTGATCTTTCAGCATAAGGAAAGGACAGAGTCTCACCGACCCACCTTCCTGGTTTTGTTTTTGTGGGGGGGCATCACTGCCTCTGGTGGTCGTGGGCGCTACCCAGTGCTGCTCCTGAGAGCCACTGCTAGATTTGAACTGCCAAGCCCCTGGGCCGCAGTCCCGCACTCAACCACTTATGCCACTTATGCCACCGGGGCTCAGCTCTCCTGGTTTTGTTTTTAAGAAAGAAAGAAAGGGGAGGGGGAGCAGTTTGATATACCTGAGATTGGATTAAAATGAGTATGAAGAAGAGCCTGAAAGAGACAAAGAAACCTCAGTACTCTTACAATGCTGCCTAAAGAAGTGGGGGTCATGAACTGGAAGAAAGAACCTGACTCCGGAGGGAGGGGGGATGGGGGGAAGGAAAGGACTGATTGTCGAGATTCAGGGGCTGGCCTGTGTCCCCCTACTCCCCCTCCCTTGACACACACACACACACACACACACACACACACACGGGCATTTTATGTATGAAAGGCTTCCAAACATTCATGGGAAAATAGAATGAAAGGATGAAGGAACATTTCCATGGATACTTTGCAGACCCCCTCCCTCCCCTTATAATCATGACTATGACAACTGTGACCTGTTAAATGTATATCCCATAGGCTCTTCAAAGTTTTTCCCATTCTTAATTACTAGAAAAAGTGCTACAGTGAACAATAGTGCCATACTGACTTTTTCTGCAAAATAAATTTTAGGAGTTGGCCTATCAATATAGTGATGTGGATATGTGTTTGTTTCGCAATGATGTCATCAGGTTTGGGCATCCATCTTACACCCCACATTTCTTTTTCTTTCTTGCCAAGTTGTAGGCGTTCCCCAGGAAAGGATTCTCCTCTTCTTTGAAGGTTGCCTCCCTGGTTCACTGAAAAGAAAGGAGAGCAGGATTCAAGGGGAGACCACCTTAGAGGGCGACTGCCTACCAGAAGCCATTTTTTACATCAGTTTTTATGTAACCCTGACGGGGGCTTGGGGACACACAAGAATGTTTGCCTTCATCCGTGTGGTGGCGATTGCTCATTGGAATCCAGTTGACAAAGACCCCCTGCTGCAGGGCTTCAAGGTAGTGACTTCAGAAGCAGATCCCCAGGCCTGGCTTGTCACAGGGTTGGAACCACCGAGATTGTGTAAGACTCACAGATCCTTAGTAGGTGAAATCTGACATTGATCATTGTGTCTATGAAACAGTCATTTTTTTTGGTTCTCTACTGGCCTAGATAGAGATGAAGACTGAGAGTAGATAGTCTTGGTTTTGTTAGTGGAACATCCCTACAGTCTCTAAATTAAGAATTCTGATTTGTAGAACATAATTGACTGCAAGCTTTTAATGAGATAAGTAATTGTTCACTCTTACTTCAGTTTTAAGGTATTTCCTAGAATCAGTATGGACATTGGCCTTTTAGCCTTTTTTTACTGAGCATACTTAGCCAGACTTTAAAGTAAAAGTCTATATCCTTTAAAGTCTGTATCAGACACAAAGAGCTTTGTGACTAATTTAATTGAGGTCCTTTGTATCCTAAAAAGAATCCCAAGAAAGTCAAGTCTTTTGACTTTTGAAGATGGCCTGCTAACGTGTCTCAGAAATTGTGAAGTCCTTGATCCTGAATTGTTTAACCTTTTATTAAAGATCAGTTATGACAAATCATTTAAATGCAGAGAGATACTCATCTCTGTTGAGGAGTTTGCTTTCCTTCCTGCTGATTTTGGGACTCAAAGGAAGAGACATTTCATTAGTTCCAGTTTAGTCACTTGATTTGCCATTGGGGAGTAGATTCCTAGTTGATAAATTAGTGAGAGAATTAGGGTTGCAGAAACTGTAATTTGTGGTGTTCTCATCTGGCCACACATTTACATATAAATTTATATTTAAAAAGTTATCTAGTAAAATTGCATTTATATGAAAAGTCCAGAATAGACTCATCCTTCGAGAGAGAGGTAAATTAATGGTGCCCATAGAGTGAAGATGATGAGGAATAGGAATAACCATTAATGAGAAAGGTTTGGGGTTTTTTGGGGGGAGAGTGATGAAAATGTTGTTGAATTGGTATTGATGGTGGCAGTATACTCACACCAAGAACCAAACCCACTGTCAACACGCCAATTCATAGCCACACAATATAGGGTTTCTGAGACTGTAAATCTTTGTGGGAGCACACACCCTCGCCTTTCTCCCAGAGATTGACTGGTGTGTTTGAACCACTGACCTTGCAGTTACTGCCAGTTCTAACCATAGACTTCCCTTATCAATATACTCTGAACCGCTAAATCATACATTAGTCTTTTTTTAAAAAATCATTTTCTGGGGGGCTCATACAACTCTTACATTCATTGTATGCAGACTACCTTTGAACATTTGTTGCCCTCCTCATTCTCGAAACATCCTCCTTCTACTTAGTCCCTTGGTATCAGCTCCCCATATTTCCCCTCTCTCCCCTGCCCGCCTCCCTCATGAACCCTTAATAATTTACAAATTATTATTTTGTCACATCATTCACTGTGTGATGTGTCCCTTCACCCACTTCCCTGTTGTCGGTACCCCAGGACTCCTAGGGCACCTATAAATTATAGAACAGTCATCCAGTTTTGAATCTCTTTTTTTTTGGGGGGGGGGGGCGGTCATCACTGCCCTCTGGTGATCATGGGAGCTACCCAGCCTTGCTGTTTCTGGATTTGAACCGCCAAGCCAGTGGGCCGCAGTCCCGCACTCAACCAATACGCCACCAGGGCTCAGCCCAATTTTGATTCTTAGCAAGATTGAAGAAGAGATAATAATTATCCAGGAAAAACTGCAATAACAACCAGTGGTCACACACTCCTGGGGACTCTGTCAGATGCCCATGTAGCCATATGAGCCTACCACATGGGAGTTCAGGCCACAGATGCTGGCTTATTTCAGAAGCACAGGCAGTCTGGCTGATTGGGGGATGATGTCAAGGATAGTGTGATGATTCCTGTCCCCCGCATCCCTTCCCATGGTGAAGGAGCAGTCAGAAGCCTCTGTGAAGACAACACGGCTCAAATCATCTGTGCCCCTTTGTACTGAGACTGACAGCTGTGGAGGCACTCACTCTCTGTCCCAGTCCAGAGAATGGATTATGCTCATCTTTTTATCGCCAGCGTCCAGGCTTTCCTTTGTGCATGCTGTTGATTTTGTAATTGCTAGCATGTCCTCTCCTACTCGGGGTGACTTCAATTCCAACAGAACAAGCCACTGCCTGGCCCCGTGCCTCTGTCACCGCTGTGCTCCAGCCCCTTGTGGCAGCTCCTGTGTATTTTGTGGGTCTTCCAACCGAGGGGACCCCTCTCCTAACCCCCCTTCAGAAAATATGCTCTTGTGATGCATTGGCTTTTCATTAGCCCAGTATCAGAAGTCGAACACCAGGCGTTTCTTCCTAGTCTCTTGGAGTCTCGAAGCTCCACTGAAACTTGTCCAACATGTGCGGCCTTGCTGGCCTTTGAAATACTGCACCACCGCCAGCTGCGAGCCAGCACTGATACATGGATGGTTGTTTTTGTACCTAGCGAGTGCTTAATAGTTGATGGCTTGAAATTCACCAGTAAGAGACTTCTAAGACTACACTATTTTACCTATTTACATATAGACATACAATGAACACCGTTTCATTTATAACAGGCTTGCTTTTTGTTGTTGTTGGGGAGAGAATGGCACTGTGTTAGAGAGTCTGCCCTTCACATTGAGTGTGTGCACTGAGCGTGTCCGATCCCCGGGGGGAAAGCTGCAGAGTGGGTGCAGAGTTCTGGTTCCCACCCTGTCACTTCTCTGTTTTCTGTTTAAAGAAGGGATGCTAACAGCTGCCTGTCAGAATGGTTTTGTGTATTAAATAATGGTGACAATAGTATTGACCGCTCCAGCATTTTTCATGTTCGCAAGTGGCCGATAAAGTATATCCTGCTTTTATCATAATATTAGTATGTGGGCTGAGCCCCAGTGGCATAGTGGTTGAGTGTGGGACTGCAGCCCACTGGCTTGATGGTTCAATCCAGCAGCAGCAAGACTTGGCCTCCCATTCCCACCAGAGGGCAGTGATGCCAAAAAACAAAACAAAACAGAACAGAAAAATAATATTAGTATGTGGTGTGTGCATGAGGGAATATTTGAGGATAAAGACAGGAGCTCTGCCTTCTACCAAGTTCTACCAGAGATAAGAATATCTAAGTAAACTGGACACATTTTTTTGTGTGATAGTTTTTCTGTCTTTCGTGACTCTAAGAAGCTGCTTCCCCTACTCCCACCACCAGAGATCAGCGTTGCCCAAAACAAACAAACAAACAAACAAGCAAACAAAGAAGCTGCTTCCACTGAGAATCTGACCTCCAGTGATGGATTTGACTGTCACCCCCTTCCCCCCAAATATTTGTGGTAACAATCATAATTTGAGTATTATCATAAATATCTAGAATTATGTTCCCTTAAATATGTAATCCCAATCGTTGCTTTATGCATTTTATTCTAACTATCTAAAATGGAATGGAAGGCAGTTGGCAAATCTCCAATTGCAGAATGCATCTATTCTACAAAGTAAAGTACAGATTTGGACTTCCTTGCAGAAAGAATCATATATCTATCTATATCTATCTTTATATCTATGAATCAAGAATGCAATGTTGAATGGACTTTGAGAAGAAGCTTTTGTGGAAGTTCCATAACGAGAGAATATTTCTTTTTTTTTTTTTCTCACTGTGCAACTGCTTCAGTGGGGTAAGCCCATGGGGTAAAGTCAGGCAATGGTTCGGGGTTACAGTTTGCTTTGGCATGAGACACTATGAGAGGCCCATGGGACCGAACCTACCATAAATCCAAACCCATGCACAAGAGAGGATATGTCTTCGTTGTATTTCACAAAAGCAAAGTGAAATGAATGGATTTCATAGAGATCATTTACAAGAGCAAAAAAGTATATATATTTTAGTGAGCACCTTCAAGCAGTGTACATTCAATGCAAGGTTAAGATGTAAGATGTATTCCTATTTAATTCTGCTTTTCCTCTGGATACCTACGGTTTTTTAATATATAGCTATCTTTCTTATCAAAACTGGGGAAAGGGGATGAAAGGACATTGTGTTTAAAATGTACTGTCGGTTGTTTAGAATAAAGAAGAAGAAGCTGTATCCTTCGATGCATTTCAGTTTAATTGTCGCTGCTGTTCTTCTTCCTCTGGTCATTGATGAAGAATTGGTTATTATAAGCTACCAGCCAGAGACTCCGGCTCAGGACAATCCCCGATGCCGCTCCGCTCCCTCTTACGGCTCGATGGATTTCACTTGTTCTAGATAGTTCATGAAAGCGGGGTCATACAGTTTTGTCTGTTGATACGGTTCTCATAGCCTGTCTTCTTCTTTCTTGCCCTTCCAGGATCTAAAGAAATACCACTTCTACTACTGGTTTTGCTACCCCGCCCTCTGTCTTCCAGAAAGTATACCTCTCATTCAAGAGCCAGAGGGTTTGCATCAAAGGTTTTCACCAAAACAGGTATCAAAAAAAAAAAAAATAGAACACAGTGCAGCTACAACTGGGTTTAATGTACAAGACTAGTTTTTCAAGTTCATTCTGAAGAAAAATAGGCACTACTTTTTCTCACTACACGAGAGACCTGATGACAGTAGAATTCTCTAAATATGGTAGTAGGAGTTGACGTAGTTGTAAAATATTGTAAAACACTGTGGGGAAAGAGTGAACAATAAGTTTCCAGTGGTGATATAGGAAGAACTATAGGAGCATTTTGAGAAACGGCAAGAATTTACCATAATATAGTCTTCAGTATATATAGGCTTCCTTCTTTGTGAACTAGATAGTTGGTTCCGTGCTGTGCTCGCTGTTCTAACTGCAGGAAAGGAGCCCGAAATCACGGTGGCCGCTTGCTGAAGTGGTAATGCCCACAGACCCCTGGGTCTTTACAGAGAGTCCATGAGACCAGATAGGAGACGTTCTGCTGTTCTCGTGCCAGGTTCCAGAGCCTTCCCCTCGGGATGAGGCACTCGGGGCTAGGCTTTATAGCTTAAGAAAGGTGCTTCGGTCAGTGGAGGTGGCCCTGAGACAAACAGTGAAGACAGTCGCGGGGGAGATGAGAGACCCCAAACACTCCTGCTTGCTGTGAAGCAAGATGATCCGAATTTAGGAAGCATGTCAATGACTGACGCTCTGAACGCTGAAGCCAGGGGGTTTTACGGATTTGAACAGAGGAAAAAGTCCAAGGAAGAGGGTGATCGTGTGGCCCTACGATTCCAAGAAGAACCACAAGGGGATCTTCACAGAGTTCGTGGGAAAACCCCATGATCTCTTCATTTCATTTTCCCCACACACTTCCTGAAACTCCCTCCTATACATGGAGGGGGCGGGGGCAGGAGTGGAAGGAGAATAATCGCTCATTGGTACGGGACAAAAATGTATGGTTGCACAACCCTGCCTGTATAGCAAAACCATTGATCGCTTTACGTGGGCACACTGTGTGGTATGTGAATTGTGTCTCAATGTAGTAGTCTTAAAGAAAGATTATGGAAAAATAAAGTGTGTAGATAATGGAGTCGTGCGGAGTGACATTCAGAAGGGGTAGATTTGTGTAGAGTTGCAGGAAGGAAAGAGGGTTGAGATGGCCCCTTGAGCCTTTGTGAGGACGTCCTAGAGGCGCATCATGAGCCACTGTGCTGTGCGATGCTGCTTTGTGCCCCTGTCTAAGGCACAGCGCCCGGCATGCAGAGAGCAGTGTATGAAAGGACCGTGCATGCACTGGGGCACTGTTATGTTCAATTGCAATAGAAGAATATTGGGTTTCCTAACTTTAAGGGGTCTTTCCACTTGCACTGATTTTGTAGCTAGAAGAACACCTGTTCTTGTCTGCAAAATAACCCAGTGTTCTCTGTTTTTAGATCCAGGCCCTCGAGCGTGCGTATGATGCCCTTTGCCACACAGAAGGAGTCACGGCCCTTCCTTACTTCTTAATCAAGTATGACGAAAACACAGTGCTGGTTTCTTTGCTGAAACACTGCAGTGATTTCTTCCAAGGTCAAAGGACAAAGGTCAGAGGAATTTTGAGTATCATTTTACTATCCAGGGGGGAGAAAAACAATCTGAAGTTCACTTGATTGGTGAGCCACTGCAGAACTCAGGCACATTGAGAGTGTTTTCACCATCCATAGGCTGCCTCAGAACATTCTTTTCTGTCCACCTTCTCTTTCCAAATGAGCCCCTCCTACTAACCCGTACTACCTCTGTCACCTCAGTATGACTGCATTTCTTAACCCCCGTTTCACAGAAACCCACTGCCCATCGAGCCAGGTCCAACTCAGCCACCCTAATGACATTTCTAAGACTGTAAATCTTTACAAGGGCACGCAGCCCTGTCTCTTTTGAATTGCTGCCCTATGGTAAGCATCCCAGTGCTTAATCCGTAGAGCCACCAGGACTCCTCCCTCTTTCTGTTATAATAGTGACCTCTGTTTCCCCTCCCTAGTGTATTTTACATCCTTCCTTCATTCTCTTTCCAGACCAAAGCTCAGGCCTGAATTGTCTTGGTCTCGAACAGGTAGATTCTTCTTGCTTCCATCTTGCGTATCAATTCCAGAAATACCTTTCTCTAATACTTACATCCACTCATGGAGCAAGACCCTCCTGATGTATTCCGTTTAGCCTCAGGCTTGCTTGTCCACCTCCTGTTCCACCCTTTGCTCTGGATACCTTTGCTCCAGCTAAGTTTCTCTGTTTTTCACCAACCCCTTGTTAAGTCCCCCCGGGTCTTTGTCTAGATCTGTTTCTGTTCATCATGTATCATCATCCTAAAATGTATGTATTCTACCTGTGAAAATCCTAAGAAGATTCATTTAATGAAATTCTATTATTCCTAAGTCCACCTTAAATTCTACCTGACCATGAAGCCTTCTTTCATTATGGGTGTGACCTCTCCCACCTCCAGCTCCCTGCACTTAACTGCCTGATCCTCATTTGCTGTTTAATAATGTGTAACATGACAAGCTGCCATTAATCAGAATCAATGACAACAACTGGCAAGAATATCAAACTGTGTACAAATGATGATTTAAAAAAAAAATTTAAATGATTTTATTGGTAGCTCTTACAGATATCTTAACATGCCATAGTTCAGTCACATCAAGCAGTATTGTATAATTGCTACCACAGTCTGTTTCAAAGCATTTTCTTTCTTCTTGAACTCCTTCACCTATCCTACCCCCAGGAACACACACACACACACACGCGCGTGCGTTGTATCTTACATCATCCAGTAGTTCCATTCACAAACAATTCTGTTGTTTGTTCTCATGGAGTGAGGTTATACAGTCATCTATACTATCAGCTATTCCCCCTGTCCCCCTTTTCATTCCCACAGGGAACCATTACTCTTGCTACTGTTTCTGAGAAGTTATCTACCTTGTATTTCATGTATAAAGCAATTTTAATTATTCAAATGAATGTTTGCAAATCAAGCATGATTAATGAGGTAAAACAAATAAAAACCATAATAGTAAGGGGAGGAAATAGTAAAGAACCAGAGGATAGTTATGTGTTTCATCAGTACTATACCACACTCTGGATCTATCGTCCCTTCTATGTGGCCCTTCTGAGAGGGACTGTTCAATTAACTTACAGGTGGGTTTGGGGTCTCCACTATATCCATGTTCCTTTACATTGATTTGGTTAGTTGATTTTGGACTTCTGTTTCCTGTTCCCATCAATTCTTCATGATCACACAGGCTGGTTTGCTTTTTTTATGTGGACTTTGTTGCTTCTCTGCTAGATGGCCACTGTTTTAACTACAAACCTCTACGACCCCAGATGATGTGGCTCTTAATAGCTGGGCACCATTAGCTTTCGTCATCACATTTGCTTCTGTACCCATTTTGTCTTCAGCAACCATGTCAGGAAGGTGTCATACATTGCACATTATTAGAACAAAATGTTCTTATACTTAGGTAAGATTTTAAGCAGAAGCCCAAAGTCCATTTGCTTTCATGTTTATATGAATATATATATATATACACATGTATGTATGTGTGTGTATATATGTATATATATTTTGAGGGGGCATCACTGCCCTCTGGTGGTCGTTGGTGCTACCCAGAGCTGCTCCTGAGAGCCGCCACTGGATTTGAACCACCAAGCCTGCGGGCCGCAGTCCCGCACTCAACCACTTATGCCACCGGGGCTCAGCCCTATATACATATATCTTCTTTTCTCTTTCTCTTTCTTCTTTCCTCCTGCCCCACTATGTTTACCCATCATTCACCTCTCAGTAATTCCTCTCAGATACAATTCAGTTGATCACACATGACCAGAAAAGCAGCGCCTTCCTCATCATCAATTTTAGAATGCTCACTCTTCCCCTCTCCCTGTCATTATTGATCACCTCTCCCCTCCCCCACCTCCTCCCCTCCCATGGCCCCAAGAACCGTCAGTCCCATTGCTGTCTCCATAGGATCGTCTATCCTACCCATCTTATATAGACAAACACCAAAATAAAACAAAAAGAAAGAACATATAAGTGATCATTTGTGCCACATTAGAGTGTAAGCCCTTTGAGGGCAGGAAAAATGCCTTACCCATCTGTGTCTACGTAGTGTTTAGTACTTGTCTAATTTACATTAGGCCCTCAATGAAATTCTTTTCAATGAGTGAGCTAGTTCTGGAGGTGTTTGTTAGAAGTGAGCACATAGAGTAGACCATCTTAGCCACATAATGGATTATAAGTTATACTTTCTTAATCGATTAATATTAATCTTATGAGCTCAGATGGGACACTGGGGATATCACAGCTCTCCGGGGAGTACACAGGTGTCCTTCGTGTGCAGGTTCTGCGTCTGTGTGAAGTCCAGTCCCAGCATCCTGCCTCAGATAGGGCAGTAAATTAGGAAAGCCTAGAGTAACTTGGCACATCTGATGAATGCCTCCTTACGGACCAGAAGTAGGTTTAATTGTACATGTTCTTAAGGATATTAAGGTTGTCCATACCAAATTATGATAGTACCAGATGGTACATTCGTTGTTGGTCTAAATTCTGCCCTGTTCCAGAGAGCATCATCAGAAGCTGGGCAGAATGATGGCCTGGTAGGAGTTGAATTATCTCCTTACCTGTGGTCATGAATGGTCACATCCATCCTTCAACTCCTCTGTGTAAAACCTTTCCGTTGTTCCTGTTGGCTTCAAGATAAAATTTAAACTATTTTGATTGACATTTAAGACCTCTAAAACCTTATCCCATCTATCTCTGTAGCCTCATGTCCTGCTCTTCTCCAAGATGCAGCCAGTACCTTGACTGCTCCCTACAAACAGCCGTGCTTACCCCCACCCCCACCTCCGTCTCTGCCTTTGTATATGGGGATCGCTCAGTCTTCTGATGCTGCACTCATCTGCAGTGTCTCCCCTCTGTTCTCAGCTTCAGTACAGAATTCCTGAATGTGGCATCTGAGATAGCCTGGCCCCTCTGCAGAGCCCTCAGTCTGTTCTGAGCTCCCTGTCACTTTGTGCTCCTGACCCTCTCATGGATGCTAGGCACAGCCATTACATGTGCCGTTCCCTTGAACTAAGACTCTCCCCTTTGTCTTTTCCCTTACCCCCTTGTCTAGGTAACGCTTTACATTCTTCACATCAGAGTTTTAGTTTTCTCAAAGAGAACCTTCCCTGCACTCTGTAAAAAAAAAAAAGGTTTCTTCTCACTGGGATCAGCATGCCTTTGTCTTTGGTTGTTGTAATTTTCCATTTCACTGGGAGATTAATCTTTTTCTCCCATTTAGATACAAATGCCATAAGGGCAGGTACCCTGTCTTTCTCCCTATTGACTTCGCCTCACTTGACCTTGTGCATGGTATGTAAAATAAGATAGGCTAAATGCATGCATGATAATTTGGACATTCCATGCATAAAGCACTGGCACACAGTAGACCTTCAGGAGGTCACGCAGCATGACTTATGAGTGTTCTCTTTCACGTGAGTTTGCTGCTGTTTGATGAAGGGTGTGTAGTTTATAAAGGCTTACCCAACTTGCTTATCCCCCTCAAATTTATCTCTCCTGTGAGAGATTTATCTCATAAATGTGGTTATGTTTGTCAGGAGACAGACTGTAGGGAGATCTATGATTTGCAATAGATAAGGCCGTGCAGTTGTTCTTCATTTATGGTGAAGGGTGGTCTATATCCAAGGTCCTTTCAAAAGCATTATGGCATTTTCCCATGGACTCTTCGAAGCCCCCTCTTGCATAGCCTCTGAGAATTAGCTCGACACCATGCTTCTCGCCACAGAAGGTACACGCGCACCTCAGCTCAGGGGACCAAGGGCAGTGAAACCAGATGTAGGTCTCTGGATCTCCAGCTTAGAGGAAGAAGAAGGCAGGAACTAGTCTGCTGGAGAGGGAGCTTGTGGGATTGCTGAGGTCAGGGAAGTCCAAACCAGAGGCACTGCCTCTCCTGTCTGGAACCTGGCTGGGCGTGGATATAAGAAAATAGGCACCTGCTCCTGAAGAAGGCTCCCCGCCCTCCACAGGCAGCTGTAGGCGCCATGTGCTGCACTTCACCTTTATCCTGAGCGCAGAACTGGTCACTCACCTGCATGATGGCTGACCCTCGTGCCAGCCTGCAAAGTGAATAGCGTTATCCCTGTTGTACAGAGGAGGAGCATGGAAGACAGGTTAGGGGACAGAAGCTTCTTCACATGTCAAAATGGGAGAATAAGCAAACACTTTCCTCTCCCGCAGCCCCTGGCTGGCGTAAATGGTGCATGTGTCCAGTGGCTGACTGAAAAGCTGGAGGCCACACTTTGCCCGGAGGTGCCTTAGAAGAAAGTCCTGGGGACCTGCCAAAGCCGCAGTCAGTGGCTAGTGTACAGAGCACCGTCCTCTGACACCTAAGTCAGACCTGACTCCATGGTCATCAGTCTATGGTTGCCGGTCCGGGTCTTTCTCTCGCCAGCTCACTGTGGGTTGGGTTGGAGGAGAAGTCCATCTTCAGGACGCAGCTGCAGCTCTCAGCACAGTCTTCTGGGCCTCAGTCTCCTGAGCGTGGACAAGTGGGTGGTAAGGGCACATGTTCCTCCTCAGAAATGGTTGTGAAAGTTGAGAGCATGGGATCCACTCAGTTTTACTCACGTTTCATAATTGTCCCAGCTCTCTTTTCTTGGAATACATTTTTTTTTCCAAAGAAAATGATTCTTTACAAAGAAAAATTCTCTTCTGTGAAGGAAACTTCAGTCCCCACCCCTTCTGTACAAGTAGGATTTTGCATAGCAGACTGAGTTCTACAGCCAACAGTCTTTCCCAAAGAAAAGGAAATGTACTTCCGCCCTCTTTTCTTTAAAAAAAGTGTCTTTAAAAAGCGCAAAACAACAACAACAACAACAAAACGCAAAACAAAGCAGGAGAAACAGTTCACCTTTGAAGAGACTGCTCCCAAGAGTCACAGGGCTTTGTCTTCAGCTGCCCCAGCGCCTAAAGGGAGGCGGCACCACCCCATGATGCCTTCTCTAACACCAAGCCCAGCAGCGAAGGCCTTTTTGACGGGTTCCCTGCCTTTCTTTGGACGGGACATGGTTGTTACTGTGATTGCTTTCTTTTTGACGGTGACTTAGAGTTAAAAATGCCTGTCACGTTCTGACTCCGTGCACTGTTGTGTGACATAGGTGTGTACACACACCTGTGACCAAAGCAAAACTTCACAAAACAACACTCAGTGTGGCCCACTCTTCCTCTTGTACACCGTTTTATCTTTTGAGACAGCATTAGTTGTGACCTTAAATAAGTCAAAGTCTCATGAAGTTATTCAGATCTACAATAAGCTGTTTTTCTTAGTGAACATTTTGCACACTTTTTCTCAAGCATCCTCAGTGCATTTTTCACACTTCTGCGGTTGCACAACAATGATGCACTGTATAATGTCCATGTGAGCTGGGACAAATAGTGTGTAAGAGCAAACGCAAGCAACTTTGTGACACACATCAAAGCCTTATTGTTACAGTAAAGATGTCTGAGTATATCTGGGATTGATTAATTTGTTTTTTATGCATAGAAAGGGTCACTATATAGCATGGCAAACATTTGACTATATGCAAGTGTTCCAACTTAGGCAGCAATATAAAGGCAGGTTTAGGAGTGGGACCTGTTTATGCTCAGTAACTCTGAGAGGACATTAACTTCTCTGTCCCATTTTGGGGGTGGGGAGAGGGCAGGGATGCTTGCTTGGCATTTTTCCCAGAGAAGTTAGCAGTGATTGGACACTTGGGATATGTTCTGTTACTTTAACATTAGCCTTTAATTCTTTGCAGTGGTAGAGGAGCAACAATTGGAATGCGATTAGCTGGACTTTCTTCACATAGCAATTTGTTTCTTTCCCCCTTGTGGCAGCTGCCTACGGCATTGCTGTACATGACGTGTTTGGATTTTCCCGTTTGTATTTCCTGTTGCATGAAGTGCGTGGGTGAAGAAGACAGCCATTTGCCAGAGAAATATGTTTTTTGGGTTCCTTGTGTGGAAATTTCTCTAGCTGAAGACACTTAGGGGGACAATTTTGCCCACTTCTCTTTCTCACATCCCACCTTTTTCCACAAATGACTTGATGGACTGGAGCCAGATCATGACTGGACCACTTCAATGAAATGTCAGCTTTCAGTCAAGTACAATAGAGCGTTGATTTCATAAAATGACTAAACAGACTTCTTTATTTTTTCCTGTTACTTTCGGTTGATTTGTATTATAAGAGGAAGTGATTTGTCCCGATTCACACAACAGCTTTAAGGCAAAAACATTACTAGAACTCTGAACACTTGCGCTAAGGATTGTTTCTACATGCCATTAAATTTTTTATCCTTTTACCCATATTGTATGAACTGGCTTTCTTAGAATTGTACCAACTAATGCTGACAATGACAAGGTCCTTTGTTCTGTCCCCAAGCACTTAGAGATTTTTTTGGATTCAAGTTTGAATTCTCCAAGAAACATTAATTATGTCAAAGGCCAAGAGCGATACATTGTGTCAAATGCAATCCATCATGTTCCCGTCCTGGACTGTGGGTAGGAGAGTGGCCTTGAAGTACTGCCATGCTGACCTTCTTGTATGCGTGAATGATAGATTTTCCTCTTTAGCAGCTCATTCTTGCTCCATAGCTTCTTTTGGGTCAAGTTGCTCCAAGAAATGGATTCTTGATTTTTTTCAGCTTAAAAAAAAAGTTTCGTTTTTTTCCTTACTCCCTCCTCTCATTTGCACTTACAGTCCGAAGGAGACAACCACATATGGCATCTCATGTACCATTGTCATGTATGCAATTTCAACTTTGATCCAATTTATGTCATTTACTTATCATTTAGTCCAAACGCCACATTTACAGATGCCACAACTAAGGCCTCAAAATTGGAATGTGCCTATCCCTTTTCGTTCTCTGCCAGTTAAGAAAAGATAACCTTGAAACGGAATTGAACAAAGGGGTCAATGAAGCTACGAGAATAGCATCTATTTATGCTGTTTCTATAGTTACCATTGGTGGAGTGCTGGTCACGTGCCCATGTCTGTGCTGAATGCAGGTAGGCGTCACCGGAGACTGTAGGGGAGAAAGCCACGTCAGAGAGAGGCTATGTAAACTGGTGAAGGTCACAAGAGAGCAAGTGATTCAGGATAGTGAAAAAGAGCCAGGCTTATGAAGTCACATTTAAAAACTGAGATTCACATCTCTACCCGTGACTAACATTTTCTGGGTCTATCCCACCTACTTCTTCCAAAATAGCCACCCCATAGCCCGTAAATTCCTTACACAATTAAGCCTTGGCATAATCTATGACGTTTTGTAATCTCTAAAGGGCTCCTCCCCCCACCCCCATGTCTTCAATGTTCTATAAAATTCTATGCTTCTTTGAGATGAAATGATTCACTAGTTCTTTTTACAGATAAGAAACTTTCCCAAGACCTCACCTCTTTTAGCTGTCTCTGCTCTCCTCTGTTCTGTGGCAGACTCGGTGTCCTTATTTTTAACAACTTTGACAGTCTTAGGTAGTTCTGGCCCCTCGTGGCATAGTGGGCAAGCTGGGCTGCTAACTACTATGTCAGCAGTTTAATACTCTCTACCACTCTGAGGGAGAAATGGGAGACCGCCCACTCCTCTAAGGAGTTACAGTCTTGGGGACCCATGGAGGCAGTCCTGCCCTGCCCTGTGAAGTCGCCGTGAGTCGAAAATGAGTCAATGACAGTGAGTTTGATGAAGTATTTTGGAGAATGTCCATCAGTTTATGTTTATCCAGTGTTTATATCATAGACTTTATCATGGGATTAGACTGGATTGATGGGTCTGGGGAAGAGACCACTGACATAAAATACCCTTATCTCCGCATCCTGTCAAGAGTGCCAGACATCCCTGGAGAGACTAACTTTGGTCACATGGTTAAGGCAGTGTTTGCTAGATTTCTTTCTCTGCTATAAAGTTATTAGTTTTTTGCTCGGTCTCTTTCTTCACTAGGTGTCTAGTTGTTACTGCTTTCCAGAACTGTCTTAAAAGGGACAAGCACAGTATCAACAATGTTTCTATTATGAACTTAGCCTTGCCTCACTCTGAAAGCCTTTTCTCTTCACAGATAACAGTTGGTGTGTATGACCCGTGTAACTTAGCCCAGTACCCTGGATGGCCTTTGAGGAATTTTTTGGTCTTAGCAGCCCACAAATGGTAATTATAAGTGGACACATGTGCATGTGTATTTCCATGTGTCTGTTTGTCTCTATATGCCTATATGTTTTTGACATGTATGCCTATATCTGGACCACCATTTTTTATCAGATACAGTCATCTTTGTCTATAGGAGCCAGGTAGTAAGTCAGTCATAATCCAGTTTCCATCTGTGTGGAGCCCCTCGCTAAATCTGTAAGGGCACCACAAATTCGGATGGTATTTTACCTGGAGAGCCAGAAGTCCCCGAATCCCAACACTGGCATTCTTCAGCCCTTCTCTTCTGCCATCTCGGTCACTTTCAGACAGAATTTCCCACTTGCTGCCTTCACCCTCTTCCTCATCCTATAAAAGCAGAAGCAGAGACTCCAAAAGGCTAATCAGTACATAGTTGGATAGATGCTGAAGTGCACGAAGCAAACAAAATTAAAATGATAGCAATACAGTTGTCTGCCCTCCAGCCCGACTTTTTGAAAAGCGACAATACCAATAGCAGCAATGGACACTCCCCGGCATGGCTGGGAAACTGCCGTGCCGACGCAGGACCGAAACACCTGGGGCCCAGAGACCTCACTCTTGGGTGTACAACCCACGGGACTGTGCGTTTAGAACCAACCCCAACACATGCAGACATGCTTGCGGTTCATAAGCATGATGACCTTCAGGAAGGAAATGGAGATGACATTTTGTATTCATTACAATGGGCTGCTTCATTGCCATCTATCTGAAAACGCTATTGCTACATGCATGAATGGAATCCATTCCAGAAGCCCAGTGTTGAGAGGAGTAATCTGGATGTAAAGCGTATCATCAAATGGCACACGTTTTAAAACAGGCAGAGGCAACCTGTGTATTTCTAAGCTAGAGTAGTGGTTACTCACTTGCACGAGACATCCAACAAGCCCCTTTATCCTTCTGATTTGTGTACTTTTCTGGATGTCCACTCTGCTTAAGTAAAAAACACCGACTTAAAAGAAGTGAAGGAGACTGATTGTAATTTGTCCCCAGTGGTATATCGATGAAGGGGCTCTGAAAGTTCGTGGAAACAGTCCAGTGTCTTCTGATTCCATGCTTCAATGAAACGGTGAAAGTCCCCTGGTGTACAGTTGCATTTTTCCACGGATGAAAGTGGATCTAAGGGTCAGGCCTTAGAGGTTCCTTTGCAAATATCTCAACCCTGGCTTTTAATTGTGTTTGTCTACTTGTATTTTCTGCCTTTAAAAAATTCATTTGTCGGAATCATGTATGTACAATGCGATTGCTATCTAAAACCCTCTTAGAAAGAAATCACAATCAATTTAGATTTCAACCTCTAAACACTGAGACCTGGAAGCCTATGTGTACATAATCAGAATCTCGAAGAGGTTACCGTGAAGCCCAGAGAGGCGGAATTAAAGTGAAAGGAAGCTCGTCCACCTGGATGTGCTGTACTTCTGATACCAGCTTTTCTTTTCCTTCCTTTGAAACCAAACAACACTAACAACACAACGGGCGTCCGACCACAGGAGCAGCCATGTCCGGTCTGTGGAGGTGCTGTGCTTCCGAGACCGTACCTTGCAGGGGGTGAGAGACATCGCCCACAGCATCGTCTTTGAAGTGAAGCTTCCAGAAATGGCATTTAGCCCAGGTAATTCACTGGTGTTTGAGAACGCATGTAATGATCACTTTCCAGAAGACAAATCAGGTGTCGTTTGTCTTCACAATGAAGGGGGGGGTGGGGTTTGCGGCTTCCGCCTCTTTGCCCCCGTGAGCACCTCCCTGGAACAGAGGACACTCTGTTATTCACACAAGACAATGGCAAAGATTACAACAGAACATTTTCTCCAGGCAGTTTTTGTCGGTTTTGAGGATTTATTCTCCCTAGTTCTTGTTTTTATTGAACACCGAAAACTTGACTCCTCTCTTGCTTGAAGGATGAAGCAATAATGCACTTATTTATTTCTTGTGTACTTGAAGGCTGTAATCAATCCTGTGCTCCATATAGCGAACCACTCAGCACAGGTGTCGCTTCTCCCTCCACTGTTCCCACTCGCCATTTGGGTGGAAAGCATCAGTTCCCATTTTGTAACTGAAGAAAGGTAGTTTCAGTGACATTTTAAATATGCATATGTGAACCCACCCACAGTAAGGCAGAAGAGAAGCCTGGCAATCTGCTTCCAAAAGCTCATAGTCGGGCCTGAGCCCCGCTGGCGTCAGTGGTTGAGTGCGGGGCTGCGGCCCATGGACTTGGCAGTTCAAATCCATTGGCGGCTCTCAGGAGCAGCACTGGGTAGCGCCCACGACCACCAGAGGCAGTGATGCCCTCCAAAAACAAAAAACAAAAACAAAAGCTCGTAGTCTTGAAAAGCCCTTTGGTGCCGTTCTACTCAGTACTCAGAGGGCTGCTAAGACTCGAAATCAATGCCGTGACAGCGGTTTGTTTTAGTTTCTTTCTTTGGTGTGCCTGTCTCTCTAGGAATAAAATTTGTGTAAGAATGCCATTATCTTATTCCATTTTTTTTCTTGAACTTTCTGTATATTGTTGTTGCTAGTTACCACAAAGTGTTTTAAGAGAGCCCATCCCCCAAGTAATGCCTCGGCGTTCAGTGATGCTTTGATGCTTTTAAATCACTTTCACAAAGATCTCTTCCGAGATGTCATTTCTGGAGTTCAAAAGTCACGAGGACTCAGAATTGGCTCTGATGACATTTCACAAGTGATCCTATCTGTAGCCGGCTCAGAAAGATTGACAGAGAACCCTGCTTCCTCAGCCCAAGGGAGGAAAGTGCTTAAACCCTCATGTAGCCTTTCCCTCTTCGCGTTTGATTGAGCGCCCTCTTCTGGCACGTTCTAAAATAGCTTCTGCATAATGGCCACTCAGAGACCTCACAAAGGAAAGGAGTCTTGGCTGCCCCAAGGGTGAGAGCACTTAGCTGCAAATCCCCATGGCATCAGTGGAAAAAAGATGTGGCACTCTCCTCCCATAAAGATTTACAGCCTGGGAAAACTCTATGAGGCAGTTCTATCTTTTTAAGCACTCCCCAGCAGTGGAATTGGTTCGGGTTTGGTTGTCCTGCTGGCTTACCTGATGCTATCTTCTTTTACTAGATCACAACTTAAAAAATAATTTTAGGGGGGCAGAAGTGACTGTGAACAAGTGCCTGGGCTAGTCCAGGCACATTCTGAGGTACTTTCCATATATTTCTTGTTTAGTGCAAGCTCCCACCCCGCTAAATGGGGTAAGTGGACAGTGGGGGTGGGGTGGGGGAGGTGGAGATGGGATTCCCTATTTTCAGTTGCTGAGTTACTTCCACTCCCTGTTCCCCACAGTAGAGCTAATATTTTGTGAGTCTGCCATATAGACAAGGAAATTGTACACACTTTATTTGAAAAAGAGGTTTCTGCAAGTATTGGGTACTAGCTGTGAGGTTGGGGCTCAAATCCACTAACCACTATGCAGGAGGACGCTGAAGGTATCTGCTCCTGGAAAGTGTTACAATCCGGGAGACCCTCTCTGGGGTCACTATGATTTGGGATCCACTTGATGGTTGTGGGTTTGGTTGTTACTGTCTGACAATGCCTTCAATGCGACTGCTTTATGATTGATAACAAATACAGGTTATTCACATTTAGAAAAAGGCAAATTTCCCTTTTCCATATAGGTTAGGGTTTTTTTTACCCTTAGATATAAATAAAACTGTGTTGTGTGTCTTTAGGAGTCTCAGCAGGCTTCTGAATAGTAGTGTGAACTGACATTTTTTTTTTTTTTGAACTGACATTGTTAGTACATGGACTATGTTTTAGCATTTCTCAGGCATTCTGTCACTGCAGGGGCAGTTAGTACAAGAAGGATTATTTTAAATACCACATGCCTTCTGGTGCTCCCGAGCTACCAGAAAGCACAGGTAGGCAGCCGGCACCCAGGCGTCAGACACTGCCAAGCTCAGGAGAGGTGCTCTCATCTTATTGTTCTGCCCTTGGAGGGGTGTACCTGGTTACTCAATCTCAGGAAAACGTAGCATCACTTTCCCCTAAAAGCATTTCCTGGTTAAACCTGTGTTCTTTTCAGTCGCCATTGAGTCAGCTCTGACCCAGAGCGACCGCACGTAAAACAGGATGACTCGGGGCTGGGCCGCATTTCTACATGCCGAGCGCCTGGGTGTCTTCCAACCCGTCAACAGCATCCTCGCTGAGACCAAGGGTTTCCATGGTCTACTTTTCAAAAGTCATTTGCCAGGCCTTTCTCCCAGCCTTAGTCTGAAATCTCTCCCAGAACCTTCCAACCTGGATGGCCCTGCTGGTACCTGAAGCACCAGTGTCAGATGTTTCGGTATTACAGCATCATGTACGCAGGAGGACGAGTCGACAAACACATGCAATTCAGTATGACTTACAGGTTTAGATTACATGGAGGCAGATATGGTTGTTTGAAATATCATGGTTACATATAGTATTTTTTTTATTCATCAAACGTTTGAAGTCTATCACGTTTTCTCAGAAATGGCCACAAAATGATTAGTTAAAAAGGTGTCTTTTTGCAGTGACATTTTGTTTTTGGATCAAATGTTTCATCTATACAGCGGAGGGGGGCGGTGAGATCAGGATTACTAACGATAAGACTAGATTGTGAGTCCACAGGTCTTGTTTCTTATCCTCACAGCTGATAGTGAGTCTACATTAAATCACCGTAACTCTACCGGACAGGACAGAAGGGCTTCAGAGAGCTTGGAGAGGAAATCTTTTTTTTTCCTGACAGTCTTATTGGCAAGTAATTCACATATCATGCAATTCAGTAGTTCAAGGACATCCAGAAGAGTTGTACAATTATCACCACAATCAGTTTTAGAACATTTTCATCATTTTTGTATTTATTATTAACTCCCCATTCCACTGTCCCACCTCCCTGCTATACTCCTAACCAAAAGACGAATAAACTTACTGTCCTGGAGTTAACTCCTGCCACCTCTATAGGATAGGCTCTAACTGCCCCTGAGACTATAAGTCTTTTTTTTTTTAAAACAGTTTTATTGGCACCTAGCCCACATATCATACAGTTCAATATTTCAATCGTTTCATCTTATCTAGAAGAACTATACAATTGTTACCACAATCAATCGTAGAACATTTTTCCCTCTCATGGTTAAGTGGACTTTAAAATGAGTTGTGTAATTCCTATCAGTTCTAGTGCTCCTCCCCCCTCCCACCTTCCTTGTTCACTCTTGAAATCCCTTCACACTTCCCTTCTCCCACCCCCCCCCACCCCTACATCCCCTACAAATCCTTGCGTCAGTTACTATCTCTATTCATCCACTCCTTCTGTGTTTCACAAACTGGGGAGACCAATAGAAACAATGAAAAAATTGAAATAAAGTGGTAAGGATAAGCTAATAATAATATAAAGATAAAAATACAAACAATGAGTAAGACAGAAAAGGCCACACTCAATGTTTTAAAAGCCAAGGAAGAAATGTTTGTCATGGAACACACAAGAGGTAATGGCACCTAGAACAATTTCGGATTGGGTCAGGAGGGAGGTCAGCTGGCCAGGTATCAAGTTGGATCCAGCATAGTCAAGGTGACAGTGATATCTTTCTGATAGTGAGACCCTTGCCCATGACTAGTGGGGGTCTGCCAGAGGCTCAATCTGACTGACTTCTCTGCCAGTGGGTTTGGGACCCCTTCTGTCAATTGGGGGTTCATAATTTTGGCTCTGATATTTTTCCCTTCATCATATTTGGATTTTGTTATTGTCATCATTGGATCACACAAGCTGGTGTGCTTCTTCCATGTGGAATTAGTTTTCTTCACCACACTTTGCTGTAGCACCCTCATCTTCAGGGATCATTCCATGAAGGGCAGTATCGAGCAGGGCCATGTCATCAGAACTCACTGCTCCTGGATTGGGGCTTGAGTTACGTTGGAGCCCAGAATCCATCCACATGTCCATAGCATATGCACAACTCAGGTTTACTTTGGTAGCCATGATATGACAAAAAAAAAATCATAAGACCAACTGCACCAATAACAGCAACAAACCAACCAGCAAATAAACAGAAAAGAACAAACAAACAAATAATAGGCTAAAGATAAGAAAACAAAACCCCATAGAAACAAAACGGTATAACATTGTCAATCATCCCCCGGGGTATATTGACCTGATCACACGGTCCCGTTTCCCAGTGACACAGCCCTCCCAACTCTCTCAGAATGAGGAGCTTATGTGAGTGCATTTTCACCTTGAGCCGCAGCCCATGAGTTGTGACCCTACACAGTTCCATCTCCCATTTGATGCTGAGACTAAGTCTTTTGGGAAGCAGTCAACCTCATCTTTCTCCCTTGAAGTGACTGGTGAACTTGAACTTTTGGCTTTGGGGACTACAGACCAAATGCTTAACCAGTGTGCCACCAGGGCTCTTTCATGATATAGTCTAACTCATGGTGAGTCCATGAAGGGTTTCTGAAGAGGCCACACCTCTTTAAGGGAGCAGGTCGCCTGCTTGTTCTCCCTCCGAGTGGCTAGTGGTTTTGAACTGCCGATGTTGCCATTAGCAGTTGAACACTTACTTGAAAGCATCATTCAAGAAGCACTTTAAATGTAACATGGGATTCATAATCAAGTAAAATAGGAATTAATTATAGTGTTGAGCTCTTCCCTCCCAAGAAAAAAAGAACATCCAAATCTTAAACCCTTTCAGAACCTGAGCCTGTTATTTTAATTTTACTTTTTCGTAACATAAAAAGGACCACCCCAGGTGCCCGAGCTCAAAATGAGAAGAGACATATACTCTGATTTCTGCTGCAAATGATGCCCCCGGCAAAACTGGGGCCGAAGTTAATTAGCTCATGGTTTCCAGTTGGCTATTCCATCCCAGAAAGAAAAGATTGGGTAAACAAAATCAACACCTTCTAAGTTCCATAATTATAACAAGCAGCAGTCTTTTAAAGTGCAAAAAGCAAAGGCTAAAAGCTTTCCAAGGAAAGGAAAATGGAGATGTTGATAGAAATCTAATAATAGGATGCTGGCCAAACAAAACCAGTACACAAGTGGAAACAGACATGAAATTTCCCCTCACAGGCCTGCGCAACTTGATTTTCAGTCAAAGAGTTTCTGTTCCCTGCAGATACTGCAGCTATGCTGGGAGGGGGAGACTGATGGAATGAGACCGTCCCTAGAATTCCGAATGAAGGAGTTGAGACTTTCGCGTGAGCGGTGAGGATTCCATCAGAGGTCAGAAGGGTGGGAGGGAGTAGGTGGCCCCATTAGCAAGATGTCCCCAGCTGGGATCTCTCCAAGACTAACCAAGTTTCATTAAGGTCAGGAGGTGGCAGACGTGTTCAACAGAGCAATAAAGAATTTTCAAAGACAATTTTCCAACAATAAAGTGGAGCGGCGTTTTGCTGACGTGACTCCTGAAATATTAATTGGGGTTATAGCACAAAGGAGGAAGATTGGGAGAGAGCCAAGTACGTTTGGTAAACAAAGCCCAATAAAACAAACTGATTTCTTGGCTGAATGCGTCTCAGAGTGTGTTTCTCTTCCTGATGTGCAATATGCATGTCCAGATCTAGGTAGCGGGGCATGGAACACAGTAGCAACATTTAAGTCCTCTTCAAGCATACTGAGTCACAAGATCCTTACTTTCTGCTGGACTTCATCCTAGAGGGTACCACTGTTGTCGATTCTGTTTGCAGAAACTCCATCTCACAGAGGAGAACTGATGCATATGTTCCCAGGATGTCCTTTTTAAAATTTTTCTGTTGTTTTAATTTTATTTATTAAAATCATTTTACTGGGGGCTCGTACATCATTTTCCACATTACATAAATGCACATACTGTGTCAAGTACGTTCACGTGTGTGCTTTCATCATCCCCCACATCATGCTCCAAACATCCGCTTTTCCACTTGAGCCCTTGATATCAGCTTCCCATCCTTTCCCCTCTGTCCCTGCTCCCACCTACCCTACCAACCCTCAATACTTTATAAATTATTATTGTTCTGTCATAGCTTACACCGCCCGACCTCTCCCCCCACCCACTCTTCCGATATCTGTCCTCCCCATAGGAGGTTATGTGTAGATCCTTGCAATGGGCTCCTTCTCTCTACCCCACCTTCCCTCCACCTATCCGGTAACTCCACTCTCACCACTGGCCCTGAGGGGTTCAGCTGTCCTGGGTTCCCCATATCTCCAGCTCCCCTCTCTACCAGTTGTACCGTCTCCAGTCCAGCTGGATTTGTAAGGTAGAGGTGGGACCATGATGGTTGGGGGGAGAAAGCCTTCAGGAACTAGAAGAAAGTTGTATGTCTCATCGCTGCCTCACTGCACCTTGACTGGCCTGTCTAGGATGTCACTTTTTATGAGAGCAGGTCACTCAGTGTTTTCTGCCCCACAGCCGCTGGTGGGTTCCAACAAGGGAACTGTTGGTTATCAGGCAAGAGCTTAACCATTGTACCATCCCTCTCCTTGAAGCTCCCCTGCCCCATCGAGACCCTTTCAGCAGAGCAGAACAGCCCTGTGTGGGAGCAGAGACTGCTTCATCTTGATCCTGCAGAGTGGTTGGTGGGTTCGAACTGACCCATACTTAATCCTCTTTGCCACCGGGGCTCCGTTCAAGGCCACAGAGTGGGGTATAAGAGAGAGGCCATTGAAGAAGGGATGCACTAGGGAAAGGGAAAGTCTGAATGGACAAGGATGAGCGTAACGGAGAGGCAGTTGCACAGGGGGACCATCCCCTGGGATTGCGACTTTCACATGGGTAGGTGTACAAGGAAGAAGTGGTCAGGCTGAGAAAAGGGGCCTGGTAAGGCTGGGGCAAAGGGGCCCACTGAACTCACATGTTCCAATTCTTAACTGAAACATCCGTGCAAAGTATCCAGCTTGCCTTTCTTCTCTGGGGCCCCCTGCTGATGGTTATACCCACCCTCAAGCCAAAGCCACTCTGACTCACTGCCATGGAATTGAGTGAGCCTGTAAGGAATTGCAGAACTGTCCTTTGGGCTTGCTGAGACTTTAAATTTTTCAGGGAGGCAACAGTCTCATCTCCCTTGGAGAGGGTGGTGGGTTCGAACTACCGACTTTTTGGCAAACATCTCAGTGCATGGCCCACCAGGCCACCAGGTTCCTTAAATACCCCAAAGAAAACTGTCTTTTTTGGAGCAATGTCTGGAAAGGGCAGAAGTTGAAGACTGTCAGAAGCCCCTCCACTGCTTGGGTGTGATGACCTCCAAACAAGATGTCCTTGGGAGGCAGCTGTGGGCAAGTTGGTCGACTTTTGGAGATTGTAGGAAATTAAGTTTACCAGTGCATGGACCAATTTTAATGTTGATTTTTTTAAAAGTAAGCTTTGTTTTATTTTGTTTTCATCTTCCCTTCTCATGAAACTTGTTGTTTTATTTGCCTTAAGATTGTCCCAAAGCAGTCGGGTGGGAAAAGAACCAGAAAGGAGGCATGGGACCAAGGATGGTGAACCTCAGTGAGTGCATGGACCCTAAAAGGTACACTCGGGGCGCCGCTCTCAGCATTGGGGTTCTTGTAACCAGGTTCTGTTGGGGTGATGGCACCAGCCAATTCCAGGGGGCATTATTCCCAGAGACAACAAGTGTGAGCCTACGCTGCTAATTCTTCAGTTTGATTGCAAGACGTTATATTCATCATGGGTATCCTAACCGGCACGTGGTGGTTCATCTGTTCTTCTAGATATTCTAAATGATGTTCCTGGTTCCTGGTTCAAGCTCACATTCTCAGGCCTGGATGACAACCCTACCTTTCTGTCCTTTAACTTTGTGCTGTTGGGTGCAAGACCTTATCCCGTTAAGGAACATTTCAAAGAAAGCAGTATTATGTTGAGAAGTACTATGTGGAGGAGGCACGGAAGAAGTGTTTCAGTTTTCAGTACGAGCAACAACTTTCAGCTGGTGTCTTTTATTCACGGACTCTATGACCTTGGCTACCAGGAGTGCAGTATTAAATGTGTGGGTCATCACTAGCAATTGCTCGAGACCACAACTAGCATGCCTCTGTGGTGGTATCAGGTAAGCGGAGGACTGGCTAACCGCACGACTGGTGGTTCAAACCCACCAGCTGCTCCTGGAAAGAAAAAAGAGGCTCCTGTAAAGATTTGCAAAACGTTGGAAACTATATATAACCTTGATATAAGCCAGAACAAGGACTTCTGGTAGCCTCATGGGCCCCACATTGAGCTGTTAACCTCCGGGTCAGCAATTTGAACCCACTAGTAGCTCTGAGGGAGGAGAAGAGGCTGTCTGCTCCCATGAAGCTTTAAAGTCTTGGCAATGTAAGACCTGACAAAATAATAATAACAGATACATTATTAAGGGGTCGTGAGGGAGGAGGGGTGGGGAGGGAGAGGAAAAAACGAGCTGATACCAAGGGCTCAAGTAGAAAGCAAACGTTTTGAGGATGCTGATGGCAACAAATGTACAACTGTGCCTGACACAAGGAATACAGAGAGAGATTGTGATGAGTTGCATGCACCCCCAATAAAATGATTTTTTAAAGGAAAATAAAGATTTAAAGTCTTGGAAGGCCAAAGGGACAGCTGTAGTCTGCCCCTGTGGGGTCACTATGAGTTGGAATCGACTGGGCGGCACAGTAAGTGTAGAGTTTTTGAGTAAGTCCCAATTGACTTGATGGAAGTGCTGTAATGGCATGCAAGGAACCCTGGCGGTGCACTGGTGAAGTGCCGGATTACTTTCCAGGTTGACAGTTCAAAACCATCAGGTGCTCTGTGGAAGAAAGGGCCCGGCAGTCTGCTCCCAAGAAGACTTCAACCTCACAAAACACATGGGAAAGTTCTGCTCTGACCTAAGGGTCATTGTGTGTCAGAATGAACTCATAGCACATACCCACAAGACAAGGGGATGCAGTCTTCCCCGTGACCCTCAGACTTCATCCCGTTTCCCCTTTGATCCCAGTTTGCTCATGGTTTGGTTCCTGCTTGAGGACAAGATTAGGGTATCAGTGAGTGACTGGCCGAATAAATCCACAATTCTCCCATGTTCTAGGCTAGCTGAATCATCTGTGGATCTAAATCTCAAGTTGATGTGTTGGAGATTGGTCCCAACTTTGGACTTGGACAAGGTGGTCTCGGTCAAATGTCTGCTGCTTGGCGCCGGCACCTTGGGTTGTAACGTGGCTAGAACACTAATGGTAAGTGAGGGGGTGCTGAGTAGTCCCCTGTGTTTTCCTCCGGTTCCCCAGATGTATCCTGGTCTGACCGCGCTCCATCCCACCCCACCCCCCGCCTTCTTTCTTATAGTCATTTTCATTGCAAAAGTCTTACGGGCTTTTATTATTAAAATTCAATCAATGTAGGAGTCCATAAGTTTTCCTGTCATTCCCATCCCAAATTCCACATCCCAGAATTAGCCCGACTTCATAGATTAATCTACAGTGTATCTTTCCCAGATGTTTTTTGTAGGACTCTATATAGAGAAAGCTGTTAGGGTCTTTGTTATTACTTTTTTTAATACTTATAAAATTTGGATCACTCTCTGCATGCTGTTTATAATAGGCTTTTATCGTTAAATTAAAATGATTATGGGTATCTTCCATATTACAAATACACAGTACTTTCTTATGTGACTATCAATTTTACGTTATTTTCTTCTTTTTTAATATTAGTGACTATGTTGAAATTGACATTTTTATACTGGTATCTTTTCATATGCGTCCTAGAGATATATGTAATTTGTATATGATTTTTTTCAAACTAAATGTCCTGTTAAGAACATTATTCTCCTAGAAACACGTTATAGAACTTTCTTCCATCCATATGTTAATTTACTTAATTGGAAAGTAGCATCTCATTATTGTAATTTAAGTTTCTTTTCACTATGAGTAAATTTTTATTTCTTTTGTGAATTTTGTTTCCTCTATATGTGCACTTTGGACTATTTCTTTCACTGTTGAGGCATTCTTTATTTCAATTGTGGATGCTAGCATTTTTTTCTGTAATATGATGTAACTATTTTTGTCTAAATGGTCTTTTGCCATATACAAATATATAATTCTCAGGTTATTGATAATCTTTTCCTTTATGGTTTATAGAACTCTTGCTTTTTAGATCTTTAGATC
Source organism: Nesogale talazaci (assembly GCA_004026705.1). NCBI lineage: Eukaryota > Metazoa > Chordata > Mammalia > Afrosoricida > Tenrecidae > Nesogale > Nesogale talazaci. The sequence goes on from PVJH01017989.1 coordinate 40,288, forward strand.
TTTATCAGTGTGGAATTTATGTTTTTATATGAAGAGAGGTAAATATCGAACTTTTCTCCATAAAGTGAGTAGTCAGTTGTTTTAATAGTACTCATTCTACAACATAAATCATCTTTTTGTTACCTTTACCAAATACTAAAGCTTATATACTTGGTTTTCTTTCTGGATTCTCATTTTTGCTCCACTGATTTATGAATTCTGTTCTTTTACTGTTTTAATTGACATTACAATGACTCTAGACAAATTGGGAAGACTTTATCTTTACAATATTGATGTATAATTTCAGAAATACAGTGTGTTTCCAAGTCACTCTTGCTGGTAAAGAAGAAAGAGCTTAGGTTTTGCAAATGTGTCTTTTTTTGGGGGGGGGGGGGCAATCATTGCCCTCTGGTGGTGGGAGTAGGAGGCTCAGCCTTGCTGCTGGATTTGAACCTCCAACCCAGTGGGCGGGCTGCAGTCCCGTGCATAACCACTATGCCACCAGGGCTCAGCCCCGCAAGTGTGTCTTTTATCTGATCATTTTTATTTTTAAATTTATTTTTTAAAATCATTTTATTGGGGGCCCCTACAGCTCGTATCACAATCCATCCATCCATCCCTCCATCATGTCAAGCACATTTGTACATATGTTGCCATCATCAGTTTCAAAACATTGTCTTTCTGCTTGAGCCCTCAGTGTCAGCTACTCTCTTTTTCCCTCCCTCCCCTACCGGCCTTCCCTCATGAACCCTTCATCATTTATAAAATTTTTTTTTCATGTCTTACAATGCATCTGGTCATCTTTTTAAGCTCTCTTAGGTAGAGTAGTTTTTTGTTTGATTTTTGAAAATTATCAGTTGATTAGTATTCTACACCAATATTTATGTGTCCTTTTCCTTGCTTTACACTAGTGGCTAGAACTCCATAAAAATGCTGGGTAGCAGGAGTGAGAGTGAGCATCTCTGTTCTCTTACTCATTTAATGAGAATGCCTCTTGGGTTTTACCTTTAACTCCTCGTTTCTGCTAAATGCTCTTTAAGAGTTCAAGAAGCTGATTTCTATTTCTACCTTACTATGAGCTGACATTAGAAATGACTGCTGACTTTTAGCATACACATCTATCAAGATAAAGTACTCTAATGCTCAACGTGTCTAGAATAACCCATATTTATTCATAGTGCCAAATTCTTTCAGTATGTCATTTGATTCAATTAGTAATATTTCATTGCAATTTTTACATCTAAAACCCTAGGTAAAGTCAAGCTATAGTGATGTTTCCTCCTGTAATATCTTTGCATATTAGCTGGTTTATGCTTGCTTTACAAGATAAATAGCAAATTTCCTGTCTTTACCTATGCTCCTCAACTCTTTTCATTATATGCAGTATCTGTTTCTCTATGGTTTCAGTTATAAATCCACCCGGGCCTGGTGCCTTTTGGAATTTGTGAGGAGTCTGTGACTATTAGGAGACTTGTATAAATTTTTCTATGTAGATTGACTCTGTTTTGATATCACTTGAACCTGTGTAGGTATTATGTATTTCTAGGAATTCACCCATTAGAAAAAAAATAAACATTACTTTATAAAACAGACATGATATTTCTATTGTTTTTTAACCCTTTTTTCTTTTAGGACATTCCTTTACATTCCTAATGTTGTATAATTGTGTTTTCTGATTTTTCCTACTTATGCAGACTTACCAGAGGTTTTTCAATTCATATCAATCTTATCAGAGAATCAAGTCTTAGATTTATTTATTAGTTTAATAATTTGAGGGTTTTTTTTTCTGATTCACTAATATCTACTTGTATCTGTACTGATACCGTCCTCCTTTTGCCAGATTTATTTTATTGTTTTTCCTCATTTCTAGAATTATGTGTTTAGTTTCTCTTATCAATGAAAAGAATTTAGAAAGTCAGGGTAGCCCCATTATGGAAATTTCAAAGTACAGGCAGTCCCCAGCTTATGACGAGACAACCATACCCTCTACTATTTGTTAATTTACCCTGACTTTGAAAGGGGTGAACCAGCCCCTACCTACAACAGATTCGTTTTCCCAGTCATTATCACTTGGCTCATGCAGCTCTTAAATAATTGATACGACTTTGAACTTTCTCTTGCACTAAAGTAAGGTTGATTAAGAGCTGTGTGCACCTGTTTCACTCAGCTATCTCTAGTTAGGAAGCGATCTGGCTCAGAGCCTGGGGACTGCCTGAATAACAGCTACAAATCAAGAAAAGAAGGCACTGGTCTTATACCCTTGAGAAACTCACAGTCCCTCCTTTCACTTACTCTTTCCAGTGTTTCGTGTGTATTTTTACATCACGTTTGAGATATAATTATGTTCCTTGCTTTCATCAGTTCCTATTGTAAATATCTTCCCATGTAATTGAAAATGACGGCCATAAAGCATGTTTACCAGCTGTAGAAGATGCCATCTTACAGGATGAATCACAGTTCACCCAAACTTACCCCGACTGTTGTGCTTCTGCATGCTTCCCACTTGCTTGACAGTCATAAATAATGTCGCGAAGAACACTTTTGCGTTCAAATCTTCGTCAGTATCTCAGACGATTTCATTAAGATAAGATTGTTGGAATTAAGTCAAAGGATAGGAATGCTGAAACTCCAGAGGCAATTTGCCAAATGGTTTTCTAGAGAAATTGCTCACATTTTCACTCTGAACCTGCAAGATCGCTTTTTCACTGCCACAACCTCACCAGCACTGAGTGTTGTAATTTTCTTTAATCCTTGCAGATTAGCCATTTAGCTGGGTAGCATTCCAGGAAGCCAAAAGCTAAGTGAAAGTCCGCCTGCATGTCACAAAACCAATGGCATGTTTTAAATTTATCTGGCTTTCTGCCCACCGTCCTGGCATGTTCCCAGACAGCCGTCCTTTGCTATCTACTCAGCAATTGCTTAATGAATGCAGCTACTTCAGAAATAATTTTCTCCAAACCAACCATTTAGAGTTTCCCACACTTTAATTTCCCCTCGTTTGTAAATCGCTTGCCCACTGCCCTGGGATCACAGCAGCAGTATGTTGTAAATTGTCTTCCTGGAGAAAGCCTACACAACCCCAGGGGTGGGGACAGACAGACTGCAGAGTAAGCCAGAGGCTTCAAAACAAGGAGATCATCTAACTCTACTTTTGAAAGGTGGATTCTGGTCTGTCATTCTCAACACTGAAATAGAATCTTGGATTCATGTTGATTATGTCCCCATCCCCTGACATCATCCACCCTATTCAGTCTCAAAGTCTCTAAGGGAAAGACAGTGAAGAATGAGAGCGTGAGATTCTTAGTTTTGCAGTCAATCCTGTAAGGCTTCTCCCGGATCACTGTGCTTATTGATGATCTACAAAAGTACAGTCACTGATCTTTTCTGCAATTTGTCAAAGGGATCCAATTAAAGGAATTTCAAGGTCCCTTTCAACTTAAACATTCTGTGACTTTATAAAACTTTATGAGATATTATTTAAGCTTGTGAAATCATGAAAATTATTTCTGATGTATAGAATCATCCCCCAAATCCCAGATAATTAACAATTTTTGCCTCGTGAAGATATTGTACAAAATATTCTACAATGCTCCAAAACATGCACTGCCATCAAGTCAGTTCAGACTGGAAAATCAGCTATAAGCTATTTTTTCCTGAGGAGTTCATTCAGGCTTTAAATGAATTTCAAGAAGAGATGTTATTTGTAGCTAATTATACATTGCCAGAAGCAAAAGACATTTGGGGTTAATCATTAATCCTTTGGGTACAGCAACACTGGCAGTTTCTATGGGACTTGTCTCCAAATCCTTCTCTTATGCCCTTGTCAAAAATAGTGGGTGTTCAGTCAGACTGAACTCACTCTGACATTTCCTACTTCCATGCCTGCAGGAAACCCAACACTGGCTCCGTGATTACTTTGTTTTCTAAAGGAAGTTGGCATTCTGTTGATGAAAAATGAAGTTTGCACAATTCAATTTCTGAAGCTCCTTTATTTTGAAGTTCCCAAGCTGCTCCAAAGCAAAGGCACTTCTGGGGAGTTCAAGAGAGGTATACTGTGAACCGCTCATCAGAGAGACACCATGATGTCCTTTTTCTCTGCAGGGCTGGGGCGTCAGACACATCACATTTGTGGACAACGCCAAGGTCTCCTACTCCAATCCGGTGAGGCAGCCTCTTTATGAATTTGAAGATTGCCTAGCAGGCGGTAAGGCCAAGGCCCTGGCTGCAGCAGAACGACTCCAGAAAGTCTTCCCCGGAGTGGTATGTTGATGCTTTGGGGGAGTGGCAGAGGTGTCTCCCCATCTTCCTTAAGCATTTGAGGCTTGGAAGCCAAGAGTCCAACATTTGCCACCTGGTTCTAGGCACTCATCGAGTCACTGAGCCTCTGTGCCCTCATCTTGGAGATGGGGGTTAAAAAAGAAAACAAAACCCTCAGGTATGATTATGAGAATGGAAGCATGTATTTAAAAATGTACTGCAAGTGGAGGATATGTGGAGTATGTGTACTTTTGTATCCCCTGTTCAGAAATAGCATTCTTGTGGTTCTAAGATACTATATTATTTTTCTTCTACTCCCCGAATACTTGTGAATCTGACTCAAATCTCTGGCAGCAACCTGTCATTGTACTGCCTCAACTGCCGTTGAATAATCTTCAGCAAAGTTTTACTTGCGTGTGTTACCAATGTATTGTTCTATAATTTGTGCCATCGGTTGAATCATCTTTCTTTGGGGCGGGTACAAATATGGATCTCTTCCAGTCGGTTGACCAAGGAGCTGTCTGCCAAATTTCCGGGCATAGATGGGGATGTGCTTCCAGTGCTTCATCAGCTGGTTGAAATATTTCCATTGGTATTCATTCTGTCAATTTCTATAGACATATTTTTGGCTAATGCTCTCCGAGTATTTTGGACTTCTTCCTTCAATACCATTGGTTCTTGATCAAATGCTACCTCTTGAAATGGTTGCAAGTCGACTAGTTCTTTTTGTTACAGGGACTCGCTATGTTCTGCCCATCTTTTGATGCTTCCTGCATCATTCGGTCTATTGTCTTAGGATCTCTTGAGGCTTGAAAATTTTCTTGCATTCTTTCAGTTTAAGATATGCTGAGTGGGGGCTGAGCCCCGGTGGCGTAGTGGTTGTGCACGGGACTGCGGCCCACTGGAATGGAAGTTCAATTCCAGCTCCCCGGAGCAAAGGCTGGGCCTCCTACTCCCACCACCTGAGGGCAGTGATGCCCAAAAACAAACAAACAAGCAAACAAACAAACAAACAAAAAAGATATGCTGAGTGTAGTTTTCTTTTTTGGTTTCCTAACTAAAAGTCTGTACACATTTTAACGTGTCTTCTTGAGCTATCTTTGAAATTTTCTGCTCAGTTTTTTGACTCCCTCATTTCTTCTACTTTCTGTAGTTATTCGATCTATGATTGGGAGCAATTTCTTTCTTTCTTTCTTTCTTGTGCTTTTAATGAACCTTTAACTTTTAAAAATGTATTCTGTACTCAATGTCATCCCACAGCTCATTCAGTCTACTGTCACTACCCGATGCACCTAATCTGTTCTTCAGATATTCCTGAAATTCAAGTGAGGTAGAATCAAGGTTGTTTGAGGATTCTAGTGGATTTGTTTTCATTTTCTTCAGCTTCAAACTGAACTTACATACAAACAATTGATTGTCTGTTCCCTGTTCCATAGTCAGCCCCCAGCCTGGTTTTAGCTGCTGACATTGAACATATCCAACACCTCTTCCCACCGGCGTAATCCATTTGATTTCTGCTCATTATCTCTGGAGAAGTCTAGTTGCCTTTTGTTGTACAAAAAGGTACTTGCTATGAAGAAGTTATTGGTCTTGCACAAGACTATCATGTGATTCTCAGCTTCAGATCTGTCACCGAGATCACATTTCACCTTTTCTCTTTGTCTTCAACTTTTGAGTTACAATTGCCAATAATTATCACTTCATTTTGAGTCCATGACTGATCAGTTTCAGACTGAAGACTTTGGTCTAATTTTTCATTTTCTGCATCATTACTTTTAGTTGTTATTGCATAAGTTTGAGTGATAGTTGTTTTGATTGGATTTCCTTGGATTCTGATAGATA
>PVJH01017990.1:0-46355 GCA_004026705.1 Nesogale talazaci
ATTTTATTGGGGGGCCCCTATAACTCCCATCACAATCCCTAACAACATCAGTTGTATTCAGGCCACTTTTACACACCCATTGCCATCATCACTCTCAAAACATTCTCCCTTCCTCCAGGCCCCCATTATCAGCTCCCTATATTACCCTTCCTCCCCCCCTTCCCCTTGAGCCCTTAGTAATTTACAAATTATTTTTTCATCCTGTACACTGTCCAATGTGTCCCAACACTCACTTCCCTGTTGTCCGTGCCTCAGAGAGGAGGCTACGTGTAGATCCCTGAAGTTGGCTCTCCCTCTCCATTCCTCCATCCCTCCACCCTCCTGGTATTACCACTCCCATTACTAGTCTTGATGGATCATCTATCCTAAGTTTCCCATGTTTCCAACTTCACTGTACATCTCCTGGTCTAGCTGGATATATGTGGTAGAATTGGGGTCATGATAGTGGGTGGGAGGCAGCATGGGAACTAGAGGAAGGTTGCATATTTCATAGCTCCTACCCTGTATCTTAACTGACTCATCTCCTCCTTGTAACCCCTCTGCAAAAGGATGTCACCTCACCTATTGATGGGCTTTGGGTCCCCAATCTGTACTCCCCCTCATTAATAATAATACAATTTTAGCTCATTGATGCCTGACACCAGATCCCTTCACCACCTCATGATCACACAGGCTGGTGTGCTTCTTCCGCGTGGGCTTTATTGCTTCTGAGCTGAATGGCCGCTTGTTTACTCAAGCCTTTAAGTCCCCAGACGCTATATCTTTTGGTAGCTGGGCACCATCAGCTTTCTTCACCACATTTGCTTATGCACACATTTGTCCTCAGGGATCATATCAGGAAAGTGAGTATGCAAAGTTGTGCTTTTGAGTTCTTGAAGCCTGATATCTCATCTCTTTGACACCTCATGATTCCACATGCTAGTGTGCTTCTTCCATGTGGGCTTTGTTGCTTCTGAGCTAGATGGCTGCTTATTTACTTTCAAGCCTTTAAGTCCCCAGACGCTCCATCTTTTGATAGCCGGGCACCATCAGCTTCTTCACCACCTTGGCTTATGCACACATTTGTCTTCAGTGATCATGTCAGAAAGGTGAGCATCTTGGAATGCCAATTTAATAGAACAAAGTGTTCTTGAACTGAGGAGATACTTGAGTGGAGGTCCAATGCCCATCTGTCATCCTACTACTAACCCTATAAGTATGCACATTAATCTCTTTCCCCATCCTCACTTATAAATATATGCCCCTATGTACATACGTGTATTTGAACCTCTATAAATGTTCATTATCCCCCAGTTCCTTCCTCTATTTTCATTTGCTTCCCTCTTGTCCCACTATCATGCTCACTCTCCCTTTGGGTTTCAGTATTTTTTCTTTGTTACATTAGTCTTAATCAATCCCTATTGGCCTTCTCTCACCCACCTTTTCCCTGCATTTGTATCAATTGTTGCTCCCTTTTTCCTGGGCTGGTCGACATCACCACCTTTCCCCCTCCTCCCCCTCTTCAATGTCCCCTACCCTGGAGCCATCAGACTTGTCATTTTCACCTCCAACCTCTTTGTCCAGTCTATCTTGTCTAGCTAGACCTGTAGAGGTAGCAATATGTACAAGAAAGGTCTCCTAAAATGGAGCAACTTAAGCAAATAAAACAATGATAACAACAGCAAGAACCCCCCTCAATGTACTATACAATATGTAACAGAATAATAAAAATAATAATAATAATAGCAATATAAGAACCTGTATAAAGTTCAAGGTCTGTTGTTGACCTCCTAGAGTGACCCCTAGTTGAGTTGGATGGGGTGCCAATACCCTGGCCCCAAAGTATATCCTTATCACTCCATCTGTGATTCTACGCTCTGCTGCACACTCTTAACGCTTTGCATTGGTGTGGTTGTGTCCAACAGGGTATAATCTTGACCCCCGCTTCTTCTTCCTGGCCCCAATAGGCCGTGGGTCTGCGAGGGTAGCCTTATTTCATAATGGGGTTGGCCGTGCAGTCCACTTTGTGCAGTAGCTGTTCTGAGTGGGATTATTGCCCTGAAGGCTCGGTGGGCCAGGATGCACGTCATTCTCTCTTCCTCCCCTTTCATTTGTTCTCATGTGCTCTGGTCAGGCTTATCTCACTCCCCAAACTTCAGCTTCAGTTCTGGCCTCTAAGGCAACTTCCTCTGGTAGAGAGGTGGCTGCCCCTATAGTTGGGGTTGGGGTTGTGTTCTCAGGCCCCTCCCAAGGCTGTAACTTTTTACAGAAATAGAAAGCCCCATCTTTATCCAGGGAAGCAGCTGGTGGTTTCGAACTGATGCTCTTGTGATGAACAGCCCAATGTGTAGTGATTCAGCTACCATGACTCCTGAGTCCAGGTATTCTCAACCTTCTTAATGCCATGCCCCTTTATTACAGTGCCTCACGTGGTGGTGACCCTCCAACCATAAAATGATTTTCGTTGCTACTTCATACTGTAATTTTGCTACTGTTATGAATTGGGCGACCCCTGGAAAGGGTCATTCAACCCCCAGTGGGGTTGCGACCCACAGATTGAGAACCGTTGCCTTAGTCACTTATTGGATACGGTTGTTTTGCCTCATGTTCCCCCTTTCCTTGACAGAATTCTTGAGTGTCAGACATTCTTGGAAGTCCTGCTTTCGTGGGACTTCACCTGATGTAGTAGTTATATAATCTGTTGTCAACTTGCGACTATTAAGAGTGAAGGGGTGGCGTTGAGCCTAGCAATCAGGTTGCAGCTTGATGACATCAATTGGAGGTGTGAAGGTGATCAACAGCTCACTGGAGGCCAGAGAGTCTCTCTGGTTGACTTTTCTGTTGACAAGCCATGTGGAGATCCCTGACAGAGCCAGAGCCCTGGAGCTGGAGGAGGAACATGGAGATCCACGCCAATACTGAGATACTTCTAACACCACTGGATCCTCAAGACTGTCCACCCACCTCCTTGTGATCTATCTTCATTTGGTGTCATTGCATGTGTTGCGTGAGTCTGAAGAGGAAATTGGGCTATATGGGCTAATATTGGCTATATGGACTTGATCGGACTAGGTTGGGATGTTTTCTTAATATACGATTACTCTTTTATACAAAATTCTTTCTTCACTTGATCTTGGCCAAAAGGCCGAGAAGCAATACAAAGCTCTTTCCTACACACATGATTGTCCATGAATTTGTTTCTCTAGGCAACCTGAACTAACACACATGGGCAGAGCCTCAATCCCCAGGCTTGCTGCTTGGGCTCTCAGTGTATTTAGCATGACCATGGAGCAGTTACAGAAAGAGAGCTGGAAAAGGTGCGTCCTTAGTGCAGCAGTGTATATTCATTTTGCCACATGGAACTTCAAAAGGGGGAAAGATGTCTTAGAGAATGTCACACTGATCAGAGAAGAGAGAGCGCTGTGAAGAGCAGAGTCCTGGAAAGGGTGCAGAACAGCAGAAAATGCTTTTTCCAGCCTTAGGCCAGCTACACCTCTATATTTGGGGTCAGTCTCTTTGAGGCAATGCTTCCCCGGGATTCACCCCTCCTGCTTCTTCTCCAAATGGTAGCAAGAGGCTTTCCACATTCATGATTGAACAGCTGCATCTGTTTAGGGCAAGCTTCTTGTAGAGTCTGCAGCAATCAATGTCTTTGTAGGAATGAGAATAAAATCATGTAGTTCTGGTGAGGAAAAAAAGCATTTGCTTTCTACTTAAGCCCTTGATATTAACGCCTCATTTCCCCACTCTCTCATGAACCCTTGATCATTTATAAATTATTATTATCTTATTTAACTTTCTTAAGACCTCCTTGAAATGTTTTGTTCAAAACATTTGATGAAACTATTTTACTTCATCCACAACTTGTCCATCAGTTAAAGGTACTGTGGTGGCTTGTGCATTGTTGTGACACTGGAAGCTATGTCACTGGTATTTCAAATACCAGCAGGGTCATCCAACATTAACAGCTTTCAAGTGGAGTTTCCAGAATAAGAATGGACTTGTGGAAAGACAGAACTGCCTACTGCAGAAGAAGTAAACCTCATGCCGAGCACAGAAACACTGTCAGGCCTAATAATGCAAACAGAGCATTGTCAGAGAGCGCGCTGGAGGATGGGCCCCTTGGGCCAGAAGGCCCTCAAAATGTGACTGAGGATGAGCTGCTTTCTCAAAGGAGAACTGACCATGTGTTATGAATGGATTAATGCCTGAGGGGTTGGAGTCTTGGAGAGCTTCATTAGATGAAGGGCCACAACTTAAAGAGAAAATATAGCTAGAAAATATATCTAGTAATCAGAAGTTGGAATGAATAAAGTATGAATCTAGGAAAATTGGAATTTATCAGAAGTGGAATGGAACACATAAAGATTGACATCTTAGGTGCTAATGAGCTGAAACTGACTTATACTGGCCAATTGGAATCAGGAAATTATATGGCGTACTATGTCAGGAATGACACAATCAAGAGAAATGGCATTCATTCTCCAAAGGACATTTCAAGATCTTTCCTGAAGTACAAGGCCTCTGTGATAGGATTATACCTATCCCTTTTCAAAGAAATACAATTATTACAACTATCATTCAAATTTATGTACCAATCATGAAAGCTAATGATAAAAGATTTAAAGAATTCTATTAATGTCTGCAGTCAGAAATTGATCAAACATGCAATCAAGATGCATTGATAACTATTGACAGTTGGAATGCAAAAGTTAGAAACAAGGCAGAAGGAACAGTAGTTGGAAAATCTGGTCTTGGTGATAGAAATGTTGCTGGAAATTGTATGATAGGATTTTGCAAGATCAATGAATTGTTCATAGCAAGTTCCTTTTTTCCCCAACAACACAAACAGTTAGTACACACATGGACTTCTCCAGATGGAATACACAGAAATCAGATTGACTATGTCAGTGGGAAGAGAAATTCAATATTAGCAGCTAAAACCAGGCCAGGGGCTGAATGTGGGACATATCAGTTACTCTTATGTAAGTCCAGGTTAACGCGGAAGAAAATGAAAACAAATCCACAGAGTCAGAATACAACCTTGAGTCTCTCCCACCTGAATGTTGGGGACATCTAAAGAACAGATTTGAGGGGCTGAGCCCCGGTGGCGTAGTGGTTATGCACGGAACTGCGGCCCACTGGGATGGAGGTTCAATTCCAGCTCCACGTAGCAAAGGCTGGGCCTCCTACTCCCACCACCTGAGGGTAGTGATGCCCCAAACGAACGAACAAACAAACAAACAAAAACCAGAACAGATTTGAAGCACTGAACACTGTGACATAAGGTCTGGTGAGTTGTGGGAGGACATCAAGAGCATCATTCATAAGGAAAGCAATAGACTATTGAAAAAACAAGAAAGAAAGGAAAGATCAAAGTGGATGTCAGAAGAGGATCTTATTTTTGGCATGTTGTCAGGAGAGACCAGTCCCTGGAGAAGGACATCATGCTTGGTAAATGAGAGTGGCAGCCTACAAGAGGAATGCCCTAAATGAGATGGATTGACTGGGTAGTTTTTCATTCTGCTGTGACAGGTTGGCTATGGATCAGAACCAACAACACTAATAACAGTACCTAACAACAACAACATTTTACTCCAACATTTATTTAATTTACTTTAACTACTCCATGTTGCTTGTGTAAGGACTTGAACCTCTTGCTGATGAAGATAAACAATTTTAGCCTTCAGGATAGATAGTAACTCAATGTGAAGAGAATGAAAATCCTCACAATTGAACCAATAAGTGACCATGATAAATGGAGAAAAGGCTGAAGTTGTCAAGCCTCTCATGCTACTTGGATTCATAACTGGTGCTCATAGAAGCGGCAGTCAAGAGATGAAACAACACATTGCACTGGGTAAGTCTGCACAAGCCCACTCTAAAGTGTCGAAAGGCAGGGATTTAGCTCGAGGACTAAGATGCACCAGGCCCAAGCCATGGGACTTTCACTAACCTCGCGTGCACCTGAAAGTTGAGTAAGGAAGACCAAAGAAGAATCGATGCGTTTGAATTACGGTGCTGGTCCAGCATATCGAAAATGCCATGGGTTGCCAAAAGAACAAACGTCTGTCTTGGAAGACATACAGCCAGAATGCCCCTTAGAAGCAAGATTAAGAGACTGGGTCTCGCATATTTTGGACATGTTGTCAGGAGAAACCAGTCCTTGAGAAGGACATTGTGCTTGGTAAAGGAGAGGAGCGGAGAAAAAGAGGAAAGTCCTCAACAAGATGAACTGACATTGCGGCGCATCAATGGGCTCAAACATAATGATGACTGAGAGCATGCACAAGACAGGACGGTGTTTCCTCTTGTGCTTCGCACGGCAGCTATGAGATGGGGTCAATTGAGAGGCACCTACCATCAACCACATGTTAAAGAGCAAGTTTCAGAGTCTCTTCTGACATCTGTTTTTGTCTTTCCTTCCTTCTATGTGACCATTTGCTTTCTGATGTTGGTGCTGATGTCATCCTCCAACCTGTCTGATCCGTCATTACTGTTCAGCATGTCAAATCTATTTTTGAAATAGTCTCCAAATTCAAGTGGGATATTTTTGTTAAGGATTGACTCTTGTCCCACTAACCCAATATGTTTCAACAGGCAAGGCCATGGTTATCAGTAACATGTTATTGCTTTTTATTCTGTGACCTATTATAATTATTCATTATGGTTTAGCTCTATTGTCTGAATGAGGCAGGTAGTACATCAGGTGCAATCTACAGAATCTTGAGTCAGTTTCCTTTGATACATACAGGAGGTTAAACAAGGGAGCAGATATCAGACAAGCAGGAGGAAGAAGAGCCAGGTCAGGGCATCCTCTGGACCCAGGGTCCCGAGGTGGGAATCTCCTAGATCGCAAGGGAAGTTTCCTAGAGGCACTAGCCTGAGTTTGAGCTTCTAGCCTCTAGGACTTGTTAAAACAAGAGTAGGTTGCTGCTGTAATAGATACCTAATATGTGGAAGCTAGTTTGGAATTTGGTAATGAGTAGGGGTGGAGAAGTTTTATGGTGCTCAATAGTAAAAGTAATAGATTGCTTTGAAGAGCGCGTTGGCTGAATTATGGATGTCAAAGGCAATCCCGGTGAGACTCAGAAGGCAGAGAAGAGAACTGTAATACTAGACAGCATCGGTGGCAAGCAGCAGCAGCAGAGCCAGGAGACGTGTGCAAGATGATGTGGGAGCTGACCTGCTGAGCAAGAGAGTTCAATGTCTTTGGGCAGAAGGCCCCTGGCAGAGTGAAGTGCCTCTGGGCACTTGTTGACATATTTAAGCATGCCAACCCACAGAACAAGAGTGCTGAGTGCAGCTGGATGCCTCTGGGCACTTGTCAGTAGAGCGAAAGAGTTTTGTAGCAGGGCAGAAGCCAGGCTGGAAGCAGAAGCTGATGCAATAATAACCACAAGAAGCAGAGCTGCACAGTCTCAAAGCACAAGGCCACAAACTCTGGAGTCTCTAAGGTTGGGGCCCTCATTTCTGGGGTTGCTAAGGGAAGGGCTAAGGGAGCCTCCTAGGTTTCCAAAAGTCAAATTTTCACCAACCAAGCCACAAATGTGGAGCAGCTGTTCATAAATGCCAGGGGCATGGAACTAGTGCCCAAAGCAGAGGGGGTGGGAGTACCACACTTAAAAGGCAGAAGAATGGGGTCTGTTGAAGCGGCTCAAAGCCAGGAAGGAAAGTTGCTTAAATTCAAGATTGCAAAACATCACCTGGCACAGAAGCCTGGCTTTAAGAAACCGCTACTCGGAATCCAAAGAATATCACGACACCGAGTCTAGAGGACAGTGCATCATTGCTTTGGCAGTTTCACAGGGGTCACCCGATTCATAAGAGTTACAGTTATGAAACTGTAACAAACATAATTTTATGGTTGGGGGCCCCTACAACATGAGGAGCTGTATTAAAGAGTCACAATATTAGGAAGGTTGAGAAGCACTGCTTTAGATGGTCTCAGAGAACAGCAGGTTCTTTTTAGGCTTTGAGAGCTAATAGATATGGTTCCAGTCCGCCGAGAGTTCTCACTTGCTCAGTGGCCATGAAACATTTCCCTCAAATTTCTAAACGTCTACATTGTACCTGTTCTACATTGTACTTTGGAAACAGAAAACTTGTATTCTAAACTCACAGATGAAGAATTTTTCACCAGGATGAAATTTGGATTTTAGTTGGTTTAAGTGTTTTGGGATGTTATGATGTGATAAATCTGTTTTACATGTAAAAGGCACATGACTTTTTCAGGGTTAAGGGATAGAATGTTGTAGATTGAACTGTTTCTCTTAAAAATTTATATCAATTATGCTAGGCCATGATTCCCAGTAATTTGTGATCTGATGCGATCATTTCATGTGTTGTAGAACTTAACTGCTCGATGTCAAGGAGGCAGAATACAGTATATAATCTTAGGCTACATCTTGAGTAAGTTTTCTTTGAGTTATTAAGGAGAATAAAACAACAGAGATTAAGTAAACCAACTGCCACCAAGAAGAGTCAGGTGTAGGTCATTTTCTTTGGATGCAAGGCATAGCTTTATGCTCGGAAACTCCTAAAACGAGGGGAGACATACCTGGATATGGTATCCTGAATTCAAACTTTTGATCTCATAAAATGAGAGAAAAAATTTTGTTTGTTAAAGTCATATACCCGTGGTAATTTTTTACAGCAGCACTAGCTAACTAAGACAATGTTGAAGATTGTACTGTGGCTCTTGTGTATTTAAATTTTTTCCTTCAGCTGCAACTTGAACTTGCATATGAGCAATTTATAATCTGTTCTGCATTCAGCTCTTGCCCATATTCTGATAGATGATATGAGGTCCTCCATTGCCTCTTTCCTCTGATGGGGTTTATTTGATGCCTGTGTATTTCATCAAGTGAGGTACACATGTATAGGTGCTGTTTATACTGCTGAAAATTATTATCTCCAATGAATAAGTCATTGACTTTGCAATATTCTAAAGTGATTTATGATGCCATTTCTATCATCAAGGCCATATTTTCCAGTTACAGATTCTTCTTTTTGCTCCCATTAAAGTAATCAGTAATTATCAATGCATCTGTATGGCATGTTTGATCAATTTCAGAGTGCATACAATGATAAACATCTTTAATATCTTCATCTTTGGCATTAATGGTTGGGGCATACATTTGAATAGTTGTATTAACTGGTTCTTCTTTATATATGTATAGATATTATCCTATCCTTGACAGTATTCTAATTCAGTCTAGCCCATGAATTGTTATTTATGACAATAACAGGATGTCCTCCTCTTTCCTTCATAATTCCTGCCAGAATGTACTAGATGTTTGTCTCATTCAAAATGGACATTACCAGTCCCTTTCAGGTCTTAATGCACAGGATATTGATCTTTATGCATCCATCTCATTTTTTATATCTTCTAATTTTTCTCGATTTGCATTCGAGCTATTTCCTCTAACTTTGAGATGGGCCTCATTAGCGAACAAAGGCCCTGAAACCTTTACTCCAACCCCAGCACTGAGAGGAACTCAGCTCTTCGTCATTCCTATTCAGAGTCCTTCCAGCTTGAGGGGCTGCTTTTCTGGCACTGTGTCAATTGATGTGGTTTTCAGTGACAATTTTTTAAGGAAGTAGATTGCCAGGTCCTCCTTCCTAGTCTATCTTAGTGGGAATCTCTGTTCACTGTGGATAATCCTGCTTGTATTTGAAATACCAGTGGTATCATGTAACATGTAAGCCACCACAGTATGATTCACTGACTGGCAGATAACTATATGAAAACCAGGAGACCGACATTAGTAAATTCTGACCTAGTTAAGGATTTTGGTCTTGTTTATCTTGAGTTGTAATCCTTACTGAAAAATGTAATGCTTTGTCTTCATCATCCAGTGCTTCAGTTCCTCCTCACTGTCCGCAAGCAAGGTAGTGTCATCTGCACATAGCAGACTGTTAATAAGCCTTCTTCCAATCCTGATGTCACATTCTTCCTATAATCCAGTCCCTTTGATCATTTGCTCAGCATACAGACTGAATAAGTATGGTGAGACTACATCCCTGACACACAGTTTGTGTGTGTGTGTTTGTGTATGTGTGTATGTGGTATCACTGCCCTGCCCTGGCGGGAGTAGGAAGCCCAGCCTTGCTCCTGGAGAGCTTCTGAGTACAAGTTCCATAGGCTCATAATGAAGTGTTCTGGAATTCTCATTCTTCTCAAGACCATTCATAGTTTATGTTCCACAGCTGAATGCCTTGGCATAGCCAAGAAAAACAAGTAAACACCTTTCTAGTGTTTTTTGCTTTCAGCGAAGCTCCACCTAACATCAGAATAATATCCCTTGTTCCACGTGCTCTTCTGAACTCAGCTTGACCGTCTGCAGGCTCCCTGTCAATGTACTGCTCCAACCATTAAAAAATATTTTTTACAAGTCATTTTATTGAAATCTCTTACAATCCATACATCAATAGTATCAAGGACTTTTGTACTTATATTGCCATCATCATTTGCAATTTCTGCTTGAGTTTTTGGTATCAGCTCCTTTTTCCCCTTCCTCCCTAACCATCCTAGCCTCATGACCCCTTCATATATTATAAATTATTATTATTTTCAGATCTTACACTGTCTGCTGTTTCCCTTCATCACGTTTCTGTTGTCTGTCCATCATTGTGATCGATTCCCTCTTTCTCCTACACCTTCCTCTTCCCCTCCTGGGGAAGAGGAGTTTATCTGTCCCAGGGGTTTATCTTTCCTGGATTTCCTCTGTTTCCAGCTCTTATCTGTACTAGTGTATATCCTCTGGTCTAGCCAGATTTATAAGGTAGAATTGGGAACATGATAGTGAGGTGGGGGAGGTGGGAAGGAAGCATTAAAGAACTACAGGAAAATTGTATGTCTCATCAGTGCTATACTGCACCTCAATTGACTAGTCTCTTCTCTGAAACCCTTCTGTAAGGAGATGTCCAGTTGCCTAAGGATGGGCTTTGGATCTCCATTCTGCACTCTCCCTCATTCACAATGACACGATGTTTTGTTCTTTGATGCCTGATATCTGATCCCATTGCCATCTCGTGATCACACATGCTTATGCAGCCACTTTGTCTTCAGGGATCATGTTGGGAAGGTGAGCACAGAATGCTGGATTATTAGAACAGTATTCTTGAGTTGAGGGAGTATTTGAGTCGAGACCCAATGTCCATCTGCAACCTTCATTCTTAACTTATAGATATAAATACATATATCTACTCCCTTCTCGTTATATTTGAGTATATTTACACATATACATGCCTATATTTAGACCTCTATGAATGTCTTTTGCCTCCTGGTTCTTTCCTTTCTTTCCTCTTGTCTCATTATCATATTCGGACTTTACTCAGGTTTCAGTCATTACTCTTGGTCACATTGCCCTTGATCAAGCTCCACCAGGTCTCCTATGCCCTTCTTGCCATTGACTTCAGATGACTTCTTGTTCCCTTGTTCCTGGGTTTGTTAACGCCCACTTTCTTTCCCCACCTCCTCCCTTGTCTGTGTCCCTCCAATCTTTGGTCCCATTGTTTCCTTCTCTGGATTGTTTATACTGCCTATCTTATCTAGAGAGGTATGCAGAGACAATTGCCTATCTTATC
The DNA here is from genome assembly GCA_004026705.1 of Nesogale talazaci. Lineage (NCBI taxonomy): Eukaryota > Metazoa > Chordata > Mammalia > Afrosoricida > Tenrecidae > Nesogale > Nesogale talazaci. The sequence goes on from PVJH01017990.1 coordinate 11,572, forward strand.
TAGATAGACATGCAGAGACTATAATAAACATAAAAACATGGCAGAGCAAAAGAAAAGAAAACAAACAAACAAACAAACAACAGCATGTTGTTGTTATCATTGTTTTATTTTCTTTGCTTGCTGCATTTTAGGGTGCTTTTTTTATTGTACATATTGTTACCTCTGCAGGTCTGTCTAGAAATAGAGGAAAGAATTTAGGGGGTAAAGGGCATTTATAGAGGTTTAAATATAGGCATGTACATAGGTGCATATATTTATATATGACTCTGGGGAAATAGATCAACAAGCATATACTTAGAGGGTTAGTAGTAGGACAGCATATGGACTTTGGACCTCCACTCAAGTACTTCCTCAGTGCAAGAAAATTTTGTTCTATTAAATTGGTATTCCATTATGCTCACTTTCCCAACACTATCACTGAAGACAAATGTGTGCACAAAGGGATCAGTTATCAAGAACTAAAAATCAGGTTTCAAGAACTAAAAATCCTAACATGCATGCTCACTTTCCTGATATGATTGCTGACAACAAATATGTGCATAAGCAAATGTGGTGAAAAAAGCTGATGGTGCCCGGCTATCAAAATATATAGTGTCTGGGGTCTTAAAGGCTTGAATAAATAAGTGGCCATCCAGCTCAGAAGCAACAAAACTCACATGGAAGAAGCACACCAGCCTGTATGCACGAGGTGTCCAGGGGTCCGGTATCAGGCATCAAAGAACTAAAACTTATATCATTATAAGTGAGGGGGAATACAGATTGGGGACCCAAAACCCATCAATAGGTGAAGTGATATCCCCTTAAAGAAGAAAGGTGGGGAGGTGATGAGCCAGTTAAGGTACAGTGTAGTAACAATGAAATATGCAACTTTCCTCTAGTTCTCAAATGCTTCTTCCCACCCACTATCATGATCCTAATTCTACCAGACAAATCCAGCTACACCAGGGGAAGTACACTGGAATCAGAAGCATGGGGGATTTAGGACAGAAGATCCCTCAGGACTAGTGATGCTAGGAGGGTGGCGGGAGGGTGGAATAGAAAGGGGGAACCAATTTCAGGGATCTACATATAACTTTCTGGGGCATGGACAACAGGGAAGTGAGTGAAGGGACACATTGGACAGTGTACGGTATGAAACTGTAATAACAATTTTTAAATTATTAAGGATTCATGGGGAAGGGGAAGTGAGGAGGGGAGGGAAATATGGGGAGCTGGTACTGGGGGCCTAATTGGAGGGAGGATGTTTTGAAAGTGATGATGGCAACAAGTGTGCAAATGTGGCGTGCATATAATTGATATATGTATGGTTCGTGATGGGAGTTGTATGAACCCCCAATAAAATGATTTATAAAAAATGTTTAAAAAACAATGACAGAGAGAGAGAGAGAGAGAGAGAGAGAGAGAGAGAGAGAGAGAGAGAGAGAGCTGGAGAAAAGCCTATAAAGAGTTCCAGGTGTTTGTTGACCTTTAGGAAGCTTTTCAGTTGAGTCCGATAAGGTGCCACACCCTGGCCCCAAAGTCTATTTTTTATATTACCTGGCACTTCACTTCTTTGCTCCCCTTACTGCTCTGTTGCATGCCCTTAGCGTTTTGCCCAGGTTTGGTGGGGACAGATTGGGCACAGTTCCTATACTGTGCCTTGTTCAGAGAGGGATGTGGTGCCAGCCCTACAGTTTTCTCGGTGCTTTGGCTGCTTGGGGGACCAGGATGTGTTTCACTCTCTCCCCTTCCCTCTTCGTTTCCTCTTGTGTGGTCTGATCAGACATGCCCCTCTCCCTGAGGGGTAGCTTCAGCGCTGTCCTCTGAAGTGAATTCTTCTGGGGGGATTGTCCGTGTAGTTGGGATTGAGGCAGGCCCTGCAGACTTCTCTATTGGTTCTCTGCTTCTTGCTGGTATGATGCAATCATGCTAGGAGCACTGGGTTGAAGTCTGGTCTCTCTCCCTCTCCTGTGGAGACATGCACAGCACCATCCACTTGGGGGGGTTAGTGCCCCATTCTCCCGTACCCATGTCTTTTTATCTTTCCCCCTCCTTTATAGTTGGCTGCCATACACATCCCTAGATTGGGTCTGGCCACTGCCTTTGTACCTGACCCTCACCCCAGGAAAACAACAGCTTTCCCTGATGCCCCATTTGCATGTTTAAGCTTACCTCAGTGGACTCATGTTGTACTTGTCCTTTTGCATTTGGCTTAGCTTAGCACAATTTTCTCCAGTTCTTCCCAATTTCCTCCATCACTTCACTTGAAGTGATGTGCTTCATGCGTTCATCACTGATTTTTAGGGATGCTTAATATGTATGTCCCCAGGTTTTTTTTTAATTAAATCATTTTATTGGGGGCTCATACAACTCTTACCACAATCCATCACACAGTAATTGTATGCAGACCACATTTGCACATTTGTTGCCATCATGATTCTGGAAAAATCCCGCAGTTTTTTGATCCATTCATTTGTTGATGGAAACTTGGGTTGTCTCCAACTCCTTGCAATTGTGAACTATGCTGAGAAGAACATTAGCGGAGCTGACAGCATCTCCTTTCTCTCCAGGAGTGGCTGGTGGGTTCGAACCTTTGACCTGGCAGCTAGGTTAGCAAGTCCAACGTTATCTGACAGCACCACCAAACAAAAGAAACAACCAACCTGTGGGTTTCTGAGGCCTCCTGGGAGCAGAAAACCTCAGCTCTCTCCCACTGAGTGGCGGCTTCTCACTTCTGACCTTGCAGTTAGCAGCTAAAGAGTCATCCCTGGTGTCACCGGGCTCCACAGCACCCTCCCTCAGAGCCAGTCACCCCCCAGGTCAGAATTCTGCCTCCCTGAGCAATGCTTTCCCCACTCCAGCCACCTCCCCCATTTATAGATGTACCTATTTTCAAGAACACTTTCGGTTGAGAATACTCAGTGCCCAAATGGCTTTTACCGGATGTAAGCTTTGAGTGAGAGTGTATCATAAACCCTTCTTCATGTATTTGGAAACGCTTCAGCCCACCAGATGTCTGAGGAAGAGTAAGAAACACTTTCACCAGAAAGGGCACTAACCCCTCGTGAAGCTACGGACTTTGGTTACTTTCAACTCTCCTCTGGATCGGTTCTGGAATAGTTCCCTAATCTTTTGCATTTCTTTTCCTTTTTAAAATCATTTTATTGGGGGTTTGTACAACTCATCACAACTCATACATACATCCGTTGTGTCATGCGCATTTGTGCATTTGTTACCCTCATCATTCTCAAAACATTTGCTTTCTACTTGAGCCTTTAGTATCAGTTCATTTCCCCCCTCCCTCATGGACTCTTGATAATTTCTAAATTATTAGTATTTTGTCATGTCTGACACTGTCCGATGCCTCCCTTCACTCACTTTTCTGTTGTCCCTCCTCCAGGAAGGAAGTTATACGTAGATCGTTGGGATCAATTCCCCCTTTTACCCCACCTTCCCTCCCCCCTCATTGTATTTATTCTTCATCTCAAAAGAATTAACTTGCTTATTTTATGTAAACCAAATCATCTAGAAAACATCTGAAGTGATGTTATTCTTTTTCACAGAATAACAAATCCCTGTGCCTCTCTTATCCTATGACACGATCATTCATCTCCTAGCACAATTGTAAAAGAAGGCTCCCAAACCAAAGTCATTGCCATCAAATTAATTCATATTCCTAGAGACCCTGCAGGACACGGTGGAACTGCCCCTATGGCTTTCCCAGACTGTCAATCTGTAGGGAGGAGGAGGATGGGGCTTTGAATTGCTTACCAAGCCTTTAGCTGTTCAACTCTTAACTCAGGAAGGGCTATGCCCTGAGGAATTCTGGAAAGGAAGCAATAAAAATAAAGATAACCAATACTCCCCCCAAAAGTCTTCTCTAATCTAAGCATAGGTAGGTATACTTTGGCAGATACGGTACATGAATGGATTTAAGGAAATGCTCTTAATGAAATCTAAACTCTGCCCTTTGAGGAGAATGTGAATTCACATTAAAAAGTGGGTTTGTATAAACAGGCCCGTGGAGCAGTGACTGAATCGCTACTTCATTCACAAGAACAAGGGATGTGGGGATAAGGAAGAGCTCAACTCACACTGGATTTCAACACACCAAGCTCACCGACTAATAAACCGCCCACAGGAATGAAACTATTTTGAACTCGTCATTCTCCAAATGCAAATGACCACATTAATACGTGCATCAAAGTGTGGAAGGTAGAAAGTGCCTGACCTTTTATTGAAAAGAGGAGGCAAAAGGTTCCCACGGGGCTGGCAGCCGAGTGCCGTCCTTAGGGAACTTCCTGTTGACTGTCACCACGCCTCGAGATGAGATTAGTCTCCGAGCTGGCGCTGCGGGCAGAGTCCGACGTGGAACCCAGAGGCGGCGGAGCAGAGCGTTCTCGCGGCGGGCGGGCCGACCACACTGCCCTCCACATGCGGACGTTCTACTTCTTCTTCAGCTTGTGGTGCTTGGGGAGATCAGGTAGTCGCTTGTTGCATGGATTTCTTAACTACCTTTGACATTTATCATCAGTATCCTTGTCATGTTTCCAGTTCCTTTAATGGACTTGGCAAGCTTCAAATGGCTATTCTGAAGGAAAGAAGATAGGGTTTTTTTCGTGTGTGTGTGGGGGGGGGGGGGCATCACTGCCCTGGTGGGAGTGGGAGAGAACATAGGTTTTAAAACGTACTTTCTAACCTTGAAACAACCACACTTTTTACGCCCCCCCCCCCCCGGAGGAAAACAGGGGGGCTTCCAAAAGTGAGTGGAAAATATAATCTTTAATTCTATCTTTCTAAGAATCTTTTTTTTTCAATGATTTTTTTTTCTTTAAATGATTTTATTGAGGGTTCATTCAAGAACCATTCAGAGTTCTTTCATATAAGAAACTGCTATTCTTTGAATTAGTTTGCTGTTTTTATCTCTAAAGTATGCTGGAAAAAATCAAAAATAAAGACTCAAATATGCTTAAAATATAAAAGATCTAAATATCCTTTTAAGAAAAGAAAAGGGGAAAAAAGAAAAAAGCTATTTTCTTTCATAGCTAAAATTTCTTTTATTTTTATTTCTTTATTTTCTCCATAGATAAAATTTCTGTGCCTTTCTAACACTATGAAATGAGATGATTTATTTTCTAGGACAATTGTAATTTATTTTATCATCTTTAGTGCATAGAAAGAGGGATTTTGGTTTGTTTTTTAATTTCAATACTTCCTAGCCTTCTTGAAAATATAGTCCTTCTGGTTAGGGTTAGGGTTAGGGTTTAAAAAAAAAGAAAACATAGTCCTTTTCTGCATAGCTTGTGGTAATAATTGATAGAGTGATTTGAATCACATGAGGGAAATATATATTAGAATTCATAAAAATTGTATCTTTTGAATTTGTAAAACCGTTGCTAGAAATTTAATTGGGAGAAATAACTTAAAAGGGTCTGATACAGAGATGATTCTAACTATGCTATGTGCTATGCCATGCTAATTAAAACTAAAAACAACAGAAATATTTTTCAGGAACATCTATCAACTTATTCAATATAGCCTCTAAAATAGTTTCAAAGCTATGAGGAAAAGTGGAAACTCTTTTGAAAAATTACAAAAAGTGGAGCATAAGCAGCAGGTAAACTATGGTTTCAACGACGCTGGAATCGCATTAAGAAAACAGTTCATTGCTCTGGCGTGGCCTCTGACTCAGCGGCCCTGTGGAGTGGGTTCTGCACTATGGCGTACAATCGCTTCATGGGGGCTTCCGGGAGCAAAGGGTAGTTTTGAACTACTTACTTTGTAGGCTGCTACCCAAGGTGTAACCAATACTACCCCCAGGGCTCCTTCAAAAAGATGCCTGCAAACAAAGGGACATTAAAATTAAAATAGCTGTGCTAGGGATTTAAGGCCTAAATGTGAGTATTCCTGTTTATGATTTTGAAGTTAATTTGGTAATTGGTTGAAATTAGACTTGCTTTTTAACTGAAAAGTAATATTTAAAGGTATAAGTATATTATAATTTTTAAATGTAAAACCCTCACATATTTAGAGATAGCTTAAAGAAATTGGGGGCTACTAACTTATCAGAAAAGCAAACAAACAAACCTAAGGATGGATTATGAGCACTTTCAGTTTCATTATGTAGCTTTACAAAGTTATCATTACAAAAATTCAATTTTTGTGTGACTTGCTTTTTTTATTTACGATTAGCTCTTAAATCAAGCCTTGTTTTAAATTATTCTAGAAGTGTATCACTACTGCAAGCTAAAATCCAAGCAGGCAGAGAGATTCACCACATTATACTGTCCAAGAAACCCACAGAGGCAGTTCTGCCCTGTCCCATAGGGTCAGTGGGCATCCATGTGGACGCATGGCTGTGAGAGTGGTGAAGGAGGCAAACCCACGACACTTAGACGTCCGGGTAATTACAAAGTCATACACTTGCAACGTAGACAGAAGGTACTGATTCATATGCATCTGAAAGCAGAACTGTTAATCACAGGGACATTGACTTTTTATTTTCACAAATGAGCAAGTACTAAGAGGTGACTCAGACATCCCAACGATACTAGCCATTGACTTTCCGGGATGTTTACTTTGGGAATCGTGTAAGGATGTTTGCCATAACCTTATCACTGGGGAATGCAGCGCGGCGTACAGACTCGAGTGTGAATCAGGGTCACCAGTGGAGGAGGTAAGGGAAGTAGTGTTTCCCTCCTGGGGTGCCCTGGGATGCCCCAGGGCCTGCAAAAGCAGACCCCTACAGGTTATCCTGCATTATCAGCTACAGAAGTTTTTAATTGCGGGGTGGGGGGAGGGAGGCGGCTGAGTAATTTTTCCTGAAATGGGGGCAGTAGGCCAAATATGTTTGGAAACGTATAGAGGCTCCGCCCTCCCTACAAAAGAGGCAGCTGCGCTGGGTTTGGGGTGAAATCCTGGAATGTTCATTTTTACCAGCCCTCAGCTTTCCAGGTACAGATGGCCCAAGGTACAGACTCAGAGAAATGGTGATTTTAGCCAAGGCTGATTGTCCTCAGTGCTTTCCTCCCCCCTCAGTGCTGTTCATCTTGTTGTCAAGAACAGGCACAGTGAAATGCCCACCTGTTGTAGAGTTTCCACATATACAAGGTGGTGACATTGATGATCTTCTCTGAGGACACCCTCCACTCCTTCTCCGAGTTGTTCGTTCCTGCTGAACACAGTTTTCCTGCCCCCGGAGGTTTCTCTATGTCTGAGTGCTGTTACCAATCTGATCCCACAGAGATAGTTCTTAAGAGCATCATGCTCTAGGCAGCTTTTTTTTTTAAACAAATTAAGCTAAACTATTGTTTGCTTTAAGGAGGTTTCAGGGGATAATTTTGATTTAAGGCTAATTATCTCAAGGCAATGTTTCAAATGGACTTCCCTGACTCCGGAAAGTCTAGTCAATGAGAAATTCTGTTCTGCCTTCCTCTTTTTTGATCCGGATTCTTCTCCGGAATCCTTGATCAGAATGTTCAGTCCTGACAGCTGGGCACTATCCAGTTTTTATGATCTAACAAGGAGGCAGTTGCTCGTGAAGGCAGTCAGCAACACATGCAGGAGTCCCCACCCCGTTTCCCCACTCGCCCTCCTCTGTTGCTCTGGGTGACTAGAGGCCAGTTGGTGTGTGTGCAAGCTTTTAAGACCCAACGTCCTACGCAATGAATTAAAAGAGCACTAGATGCAATGTTAGGCCAGCTAACTAGGGTGCCCCTGAGACCATGACCCTAAACCTCCAATCAAGGAACCAAATCCCATGTGTGTATGGTTGTTCTTAGTTATCATCATCCTTTTTTTTTTTTCATTTAAAAGATATCAATCACACAAGTTTTACAAATTCAGTATTTTTTATTTTACTTTATTTTTTTTCAAATCCAACATTTTAAAGGTGAATCTGTTGACAGAAGTGGCAACAATTTACTATGTCACTCAACTCTTTATTCAGTGCAACTTCTTCATTACCAAGAGCCTACCGTCTCTTTCCCACCCACCCATCCCTGGTAGCACTGATAAATTTGGCTTCTATTCATTAGCCTTTTATTGTCTTTTTATATAAACGAGGTCATTTAATACTTTTCTTTTTGTGATTGATTTATTTCACTTGGCATAGTGTCTTCAAGATCCGTACCTACTGTAGCATGCACGAAGACTTTATTTCTCCTGAGTAGCATTTCATTGTATGTATATGCCACACTGCATTCTTCTATTCATTCATCTGTTGGTGAGCATCTAGAGTGCTTCTACCTTTTGGCTACTGTGAATAGTGCTGCAATGAACATTGGTATGTAAGTCTCTCTTAGAGTCTTGCCTTCAAGTCTTTTGGGTCCATAGTTAGAGTGGAATTGCTGGACCACATGGTAAGAACCCTGATGCCCCTATTGGGTGAATGTTGGACTGCTAACTTTAAGGTCAGAAGTTCAAAGCCACCAGCACACTGAGGTCAGAAAGATGAGGCTATCTGCGCCTGTAAAGATTTGTAGCCTCAGAAACTCTGTATAGGGTTGGTATTAGGTTTACATGATGAAGTGGGTTTGGTGTGGTTTTAGTACAGTAGCACTGCTTTTCTTTAAAAAAAAAAAAACCTACCACATTGTTTCCCACAACTCTCCCATTTTATATTTCTACCAGCAATAGGTTAGCATTCCAATTTTTTTTTGGGGGGGGGTGCATCACTGCCCTCTGGTGTTCGTGGGAGCTACCCAGCGCTGCTCCTGGGAGCTGTTGCTGGATTTGAACTGCCAAGCCCTCAGGCCGCAGTCCCGCACTCAACCACTTACGCCACCGGGGCTCAGCCCATCTTGTTTTTAAATTGCTGAAGTTTTCTGTATATTTTAATTGTTAGATTCTTGGTATAAGCTCCTCTTTCCCCCTCCTTTTTTTTAATAAATGATTTTATTGAGTAATATGTCATTGTATGTATACATCACATTTAGAAAAATTTCATCTGTTGATGAACATTTAGGCTGTTTCCATCTTTTTATCCTTGTGCCTAGTGCTACAATAAACCTTGGTGTACACATTTCTGTTGGAGTCCCTGCTTTCAATTCTATGTACGCGGGTTTGGGGGAGCTGGGTCATATGGTAGTCTTGCGCTTTTTAATTTCTTAATTCAATTTTTTATCTTAGTTTTATGCTTTTTGAGGAACTGCCAAACTTTACCAGTGGTGGTTGCTACTTTATGTGCCCCCCCCCCCAAACAATGTAAAAAAGGTCCCAGTTTCTCCCCAGCCCCAGTGACGTGTGTTACTTTCCACGGCAGTCTCATTTGAACAGTAAAGCCTGCTGTTCAACATATTCAGAGTTGAATGGAAACTCTATCCTCGTCTGTTGATGCGCACAGAGTCTCAGGACTGTCTCTTCTCTCCCATTCTCACACTTGGCTCTTTGGTGGGTTCTTCTTGTGCCCGATTCCCTCTTCATGTTTCCCAGCCAGGTCTTGGAGGAGAATAACGAGTCTTCACTCAGTGGAGATCAGAAATGTAACCTATCACCAGTTCTTCCCCAAACACGCAGAAGCTAAAAGCTAGAACTAAGGGTGACAAGGAGACCGCGTGAAGTTTGATTTGTTCACAGGGCCATCTGCTCAGAGCACATGGTGAGCATAAAGAACCACTGAACCTTTCCTCTGAAAGGGCATGGGTCAATCAGTGATTACTCATGTCTCGGAGAACTCCACCTTCTTATCCAGCTGGGATTCCTGTAAGTCCATCTAGGGAAGCAGGTGTCTAGCCAACCCAGCTTTCTCTGGCAAAAGCAGAATAAAAGGGCGGCTGTCTTTACCTCCTATGTCCAGCATTAAGCCTGGTTTCTTCTGTGCAGGAGCAGCTCCAGCACTCTTCCCTCACCACAACGAAAACGGACAGGGTTTTTAGTTAACTTTCTGCAGGAGAAAGCTCTGGCCCAGCCACCTTAGCCTCCAAGAGGACAGACAATAACATGGGAGGCTTCATATCTGTGTGGTTGTGGCAGAAGCAGTGAAAATCTTGTCCTCTTGCAGCTCATTCTTAAATCTAAAATTAATTTTTCTTCCTTTCACGCTAGTGTGTCTGAAAAATTGGGAGATTATAAGAATATTAATTGTTTGGATTTTTTTTCCTGTTAAAGGAAATTTAGTTCACCAAAAAGAAAACACTCCACGTAAAGTTGACAAAATGCCTCTTAGCTCCTCATTCTGATGTCCAAAGTCAAACATGGTTATTTTCTGTGGCTCCGGCTTGGCTTCAGGAAGCTCTGGTGGAAGAGTGGTTATGTCATGGGCTGATAACTCCAGGTCCAAAACCACCACTCCTCGAGAGAAAAACAAGTTTCTCTGCTTCCATAAAAAGCTAGTTATGAGCTGAGCCCTGGTGGCGTAGTGGTTGTGTGCAGGACTGCGGCCAACAGGGTTAGTGGTTCAAATCCAGCAGCAGCTCTATAGGAGCAAGGCTGGGCCTCCTACTCCTACCAGAGGGCAGTGATGCTCACACAAAAAACAAACAAAACAAAACAAACAGCTAGTTAGTAATAGATGAAAGAGAGAGAGAAAAAGAGAGAGAGAGACAGAGATAACACTTGGCTGTTAAACACCAGCCATTCTTTAGAGATAGAGGGCCTACTGGGCTTTTGTAAACTTTGGAAACTCTGAGGGAAGTTCTACTCTGTGCTATAGGGTTGATATGAGTCATTCAGAATCAACCAAATGGCAATAGGTTTGGTATATTTTTTATGGCTATATAGATTATTTTTAAAATCATTTTATTCGAGGCTCATACAACTCTTATCACAATCCATACATACATCTATCATACGCAAACCACATTTGTACATTTGTTGCCATCATCATTCTCAAAGCATTTTCTTTCTACATAAGTCCTTGGTATTAGCTCCTCATATTTCCCCATCTTCCCTGCTTCACCTTCCCTCATGACCCCTGGATAATTTATAAATTATTATTATTATTTTGTCATATCATACACTGTCCAATGTCTCCCTTTATCCACTTCCTGTTGTCCATCTCCCAGGGAGGAGGTTATATGTAGATCCTTGTAATTGGTTCCCCTTTTCTACTCCACCTTCCTGGTATCGCCACTCTCACTGATCCTAAAGGGCTCATCTGTTCTGGATTCCTCATGTGTCCGGTTTCTATCTGTACCCATGTATATCCCCTGGTCTAGCTGGATTTGTAAGATAGAATTGGGATCATGATGGTGGAGGTGGTGGTGGTGGAAGTATTTAAGAACTACAGGAAATTTGCCTATCTCATTGTTGGTGCACTGTACCTTGACTGGCTCATTTCCTCTCCACCACCCTTCTGAAAAGGGATGTCGCTTCATCTACAGATGGACTTTGGGTCCCCAGTCTGTATTCCCCCTCAATTATAAAGATATAATTTTGAGTTCTTTGATGCCTGATTCCTGATCCCTTCAACACCTCGTGGTCACACAGACTGGTGTGCTTCTTCCATGTGGGCTTTGTTGCTTCTGAGCTAGACGGCCTCTTGTTTACTTTCAAGCCTTTAAGATCACAGATGCTTTATCTTTTGATCTCCAGACACCATCAGCTTTCTGCACCACCTTTGCTTATGCATACATTTGTCTTCAGTGATCATGCAGGAAGGTGAGCATCATAGAATGACAATTTAATAGAACAAAATGTTCTTGCACTGAGGAAGTACTTGAGTGGTGGTCCAATACCCATCTGCTATCTTAATACTAACCCTATAAGCATATGCACATAGACCTATTTCCCCATCGTCATAAATAAATATATTTACCTTATATAGAGGATTTTGGTCTTTTTTGGCGGGGCATCACTGCCCTCTGGTGGTCGTGGGAGCTACCCAGCCTGCTGCTGCTGGATTTGAACCACTAAGCCAGTGGGCCACAGTCCCGCACTCAACCACTACGCCACTGGGGTTCAGCCTTTTTTTTTTTTTAAGAGTATTTTAATTTCTTGATTCTTTTCTTTTTTTCTTTCAGGGTTAGCTTGTCTTTGATTAGTAAGACAGTTGTGGAAATTTATTTTTCAAAATAGGTTCCTCTTGCTCTTTCAAATCAGCTAACTCTCAGATTTTAGAGTTTTGTGTCCTAAGAGAATACTGGAGAATAACTACCATATTTATCAGACCAAAAGATGCACTTTCCCCCCCAAAAGTGGGAAGGACATGAGGGTGTGTCTTATGGTTCAAAGGTGTAGTACTCCAGAACGTGAGTTTATGGTCCCATGCGCCTGCTTACTGTCTGCTGCTGTTTTCATGCTGTGGATTGCTGTGTGTTCCGGGGAAGTCCCGCCTCCTGGGAGTCTCAATGTCGGTTAGATCACATGATTGACACAGCATACCCCTCTTGTCTTTCCTCATTTGTTAATGAGAGTGATGATAGTTCTTAACATCACTGTTGAGTTTGCGTTGTTAAATACGACCGTATTTTGCTTTATTTTACTAAATATTTTAGTATACTGGTACTATTTGGTTCAGAATATTTTTTTTTGTTTTCCTACTCTCAAAACTGGATGTGTCTTATGGTCCAAAAATATGGAAAATCTCTATAGCAGTGATTCTCAACTTTACTAATATTCAACCCTTTAATATAGTTCCTCATGTCGTGGCAACCCCCCACCATAAAATTATTTTCTTTGCTACTTCATAACTGTATTTTTGCTTCTGTTATGAATTGGGTGCCCCTGTCAAAGGGTCATTCGACCCCCCAAAGAGGCCATCTAGCTCAGAAGCAACAAAACCCTCATGAAACGACATCCCCTTTCAGAAGGGTGGTGGAGAGGAGACGAGCCAGTCAAGGTGCAGTGCAGCAACAATGAGATAGGCAAATTTCCTGTAGTTCTTAAAAGCTTCCTCCTAATGAAATCAACTTTGCATTATTATATGGTGTGTACAAAAAGCAAAATCAACCCTTCAAGCCCAGAGCTGCCGAGAACCAAGCAGTCCCAGGAATTCCAGCATGGAAGAAGCACACCAGCCTGTGTGACCACGAGGTGTCAAAGAGATCAGGTATCAGGCATCAAAGAACTCAAAATTATATCTTTATAAATGAGGGGGAATACAGACTGGAGACCCAAAGTCCATCTGTAAATGAGGTCTCAGCCTACAGGTTGAGAGTTGCTGCACTATAGAATGAGGAGCCAACCCCACAGTTCAGCATGAACAAAATGTACGCTTTCCAACACTTACTGGCAGAGCAAGAGGCAAACCCAGGTCTCTGATTCCTAATTCTGTGCTCTGGTCAGGGGGAAGCCCTGTTTCCTATATCCTGGTTAGTAGCGCTCTAGGTAATCTTCATTGGATTAAGAATTGGATTGAAGAATTGGGGGGGGGAGAAATGGATATTAATTGAACACTTCTTAGAGTGTCATGTGCCCCTTAGCCTCCATAATATGTTTTGGGAAATAAGACATACACTATGTGACTTGGACATGTGAACACCACGTCATAGTCTGGCCCTGCTCTTTCCCTATGAATCTGTGAGGCTGGGTTGTCTAGAGAGCCAGTGCAACTCAAATACCTAGTACCAAGGTTGGCTGGGCCCTCTGTAGTCTTTCCTCAGACTCACAGAGCTATAGGCCAATGACGCTGAAACACAAGGTCATAGGCCAGTGAGTGCAGCATCATATGGTTCAAAGTCCTCGGAAGCATAGGGTGTGGGCAGTCCTCAGGATTGGGTGTGGACACCCCAGGAAGCAGAGTCCCAGTGAAGTCCCAGCAAGGAGTTGTTGTTTCTGTTTGATCTTGCACTTATATAAAAGGCCATACTTCGAAAGAGGTGTCGTTAAACTGCCACTCAATTGGCGGATTGAAATTCACCCCTAGTCAGCAGCGTCTAATCGACGTTTCTAACATTATATTCACAGCATCTCTAGCAGCCTTTGTTCTTATTTTTAGTATATGCGCTGCTGAAGTGAGCACCAAGCTTTGTTCCTTAGCAGTGATCTTCAGCATGCTGATGAGGTTTCAATTTTGTTTTGTTTTAATAAATCATTTTAATAAATCATTTTTTCTTACATATATTATAACAATCCACACATCCTTCATATCACACAGACATGTACAATTGTGAGTGTCAACAATTTCTAAACATTATCTTTCTTCTTGAGTCCTTTGAGGTCAGTTCCTTTTTTTTACTCCTTTCCCCTTGCCCCCCCACTGTGACCCCTTAATATATTATGAATTGTTGCTATCATGAATCATTACTCCTGTTACCGATTCAGAGGGGGTTGGTCTTTTCAGAATTCCGTATATTGAAAGCTCTCATCTGTGCTGCAGTATGTACATCAGTCTATCGGGAATTTCAAGATAGGACAGAGATCATAATGGGGAGTAAGGATTAAAGAACCAGAGGAGTGGTGTGTGTTTCATTAGCACTAAATGGCCCCCTGGATGTATTTTCTCCTTTATGTAGTTCCTTTGTTCCTGAATGTCTAATTGTCCACCGATGGGCTCTGGGTCTCCACCTTGATCCCTCTGCATTACCTTGATGAGAAACATCACACAGACATGTACAGAGGTGGTTTAGTTTTGAATTTCTGATGCTCGTTGCCATTGGTGGACACCTCATGATCTCACACGGGCTGGTGTGCTTCTTCCATGAGGGCTTCATTGCTTCCCCACTAGATGGCTGCTTGTTTGGCTTCAAGCTTTTAAGACCCAGATGCTATATCTTTTGATAGCCAGGCATCATCTGCTTTCTTCACCACTTTTTCTTATGCATCCAGTTTGTCTTCATTGCCCGGTGCCTCATTATTAGAATAAGTGAATTGAAGGTATATTTAAGTAGAGGCCTAGAGTCCATCCAGCACCTCAGTGTATTACCATGTAAATACGTGTACATAGGCCAATACCCCTATTTTTATGTATCAATATATTTATACCTCTAAGTTTATACCTCTATAAATAATTTTGCTTTCTCCTATATCCTTTTACTTTCCTTCTGTGCCACTATCATGTTCTTCCCTTGTTTGCCTCTCAGTATTTCCTCTCAGCTAGATTATGGCTGCTTCACCACAACCAGGAACTCTACCCGGCCCCTCACTGTCAATTTTAGATCCCTAGTTGTTCCCATCTCCCTGACCTTTGTTGTTACACCCCTGGCAACTCAAGCACTTTCTGTATGAGAGACATGAGATACACCTGTTGTGTGATGGCAGCTGTTGGTCAAACTTGAATTATCTCATCCCTAAGATGATGGCCAGGAGGCTGCTTCAACTCGATGCCAGGGAGTTTGGCTTTGTTTTACTGGATGTGATGGCTGGATATGTTTCTCCTTGGTGAAACCTGCGATGTGAGCTGGTGTTGAGGACTCCAGGGGCCTTGTATGGCCCATCGCATGAATGCATTGGGCTGCAACACAAAGGCCCCAAACCACCAGCTGCTCCTCCAGAGAAGGTTGAGACTTGCTCCTCCTGGAAAGAGTTACAGCCTCAGAAAGCCACGGGAGCAGTTCTGCCCTGTCCTGTACGTTTGCTATGGGTTGGAATCAGCTCAATGGCAGTGAGTTTCTAGAGCCCGTGGGCCAGATGTTGCCCTGCCCCAAGCACAAATATGCTGTCACTAAGATGTTGCGGGCCACTGATTGCCCTGATATCTTACTAGAATATTCTTTTTAAAATTTTAATTGATTGATTTCTTTGAAAATACTTTGTTTCGTTCAACTTGGGAAGGCCAGACATGATCACCTGGCCTGCGCTACACAGGCACCTCTTTCCCATTCAACGGAGATACAAGCGCCACTCAGCCAATTGTAATTTTCCAGTCCATAGAAAATGGCATTTCAGAGTCATTGAATTTTAAATAGTCTCAAAAGGAGAGGTAACAAAAAAAAAAAAAAAAAAAGGAGAGGTACAGTACTCAACTAGCAGAGGCCATACTTTAGAAACCAGTTCAACACGTTTTGTGGTTACACACTTGTACTCTGTTACTACAAACTTGGAACAGCTTTGACTTTACAGCAAAACAATCAAAATAACCCACAAGAATTGCTTCGGGGCCTTTTGGCTCACATCAAGTGTGAAAAGAAGCCCAAAGAAGTTTTCTGGCTGTAGGCTTACACGTTGGCGATTGCTTTAGGAACACTAACGTGTATTACGATGCAAAGAGCTATATCTGTGTGAATGAAGCCTTTCAAAAAGCCATTCCTCACAAATACCGAGCACTGGCAGGCTCTCCCCGTAGGAATCTGGAGTCTTACACATAGAAATTCCTGTTCTGTGTGCTAGGAACACAATGCTGGATTTTAAAAAGAGCCAAAGACACAATACTTAAATTACTTAGCAACGTATATCCCAAATAAGAGGAACTTAATGTTTTTCTTTAAGTATGCCATTAATCCAGAGGTGGGGAAGGTTAAGAACATTAGGTACTGAGGCAAAGAAATAGATTGCATGGTCTTTTTTTCCTTCTTCTTCTTTCCTCCTTTTGGGATAGTCTGGTTTTGTTTGCACATTATTCTCCAGGCTTGATCCTTTGCAAATTTTTTTTCCCATCACTTCAGTGCCTTCTCATCTATAAAAAATTTTTATATTGGGCTGAGCCCTGGTGGCATAAGTGGTTGAGTGCGGGACTGTAGCCCGCGGGTTTGGCGGTTCAAATCCAGCAGCGGCTCTCAGGAGCGGCGCTGGGTAGCGCCCACGACCACCAGAGGCAGTGATGCCCCCCAAAAAATTTTATATCAAAGAGTGATGGTATATTAAGAAAACATCCCGATCGAGATCAAATTCATAAACCTGATCTTACCTTGTAATCCAACACTAGTCTCT
The DNA here is from genome assembly GCA_004026705.1 of Nesogale talazaci. Classification (NCBI taxonomy): domain Eukaryota; kingdom Metazoa; phylum Chordata; class Mammalia; order Afrosoricida; family Tenrecidae; genus Nesogale; species Nesogale talazaci. The sequence continues at coordinate 28,297 of PVJH01017990.1, forward strand.
AAATCGCTCTTCAGTCTCACGCAGCACGAGCCGTGATGCAAAATGCAGGACGTTCACAGGCTAGTGCGTGCAAAGTCTTGTGGATCTATTGGTGGTGGAAGCCTCTCCAGGACTCTCGCAGGTCTCAGTGTGGCCACACATGACTTGTCACCAGAAAGGTGGAAGCAGAGAGAACAAGTGCTTTCCATCTTATCAACATTCCATCATACATGGTACGACTCACGTGGATCATGGTGAGTGGCTGATTAATGTGCTAGCAGAATGATACTTCGAAATTCAGGAAGCACTTACTGATGTCAACGCTGAGCCCTGTTCTTGGCATCAGGGTAGAGTGACAGCCAGCAAGCCAAACTCACTGCCGTCAAGCCGATGGCGACTCACAGTTACCCTGCAGACAGGGTGGAACTGGCCCTGTGGTTTCTGAGACTGTAACGCTGTACGGGACTAGAAAGCCTCACCTTTCTCCCCTGGAGCGGCTGGTGGTTTGGAACTTCAGAGCTTTCGTGCAGTTCCTACTCAGTGAGTAACCGCTAAGCTCCCTGGCCTCCGCCTGCAGAGACCAGCCATCCTGGCCATTCTGTTCCAGTGGGGGGTGGGCGAGGGGGAGCTATTGAGAATAAGAATGCCTGAGTCGGATGGTTAAAAATAAAGAAAGAACACAAATGTGCTCAAGAAAAAGATGACCAAGCTCAAAGCCCTTTTCATCACCCAAAGAAAGCAGAATAACATCCATAAATCCTAAGGAAAGAAAACTTCTTGGAGCTAATTAAGGATTTTTTTTTAGAGCTATTCATCGTAATAGGAGCCTAAGTGATGGGGGGTTGGGGGGAGTTGGTGTTGAGTTGGGAGGCTAACATCCAGACCAGCAGTTCAAACCCCCCAGCCACTCTGTAAGAGAAAGATGAAGCTCCCTACTCCGGTCAAGAGTTAGCCTCAGAAGCCCACTGGGCAGTTCTGGCCTATCCTGTAGGGCTGCTGTGCGTCAGAATCGATGCCATGGCAGTGAGCGTGGTTTGGTTTTGCTCTGTGGAATCCATATCTATAGAGGACCTTCAAAAAGTTTGGGAAAGTTTTGCATGAGAAGATATTAGATATCCCACAAACACTTGGAAGGCCCATCTTCTATCGCGGTTGATTGATGTTGTGTGTCATCTGGTTGATGTGGCTCATAGAGACGCCGTGGGACAGAGAGGCATGCCCATTGGACTTCTTTGCTGTCATCCTTATGGGAGGTAGATTCTTCTCCGGTGGAGTTGCCATGTCGGCTCTAACGTGGCCAACCTTCCTGTCAGTAGCCAGTGCTTAGCTGTCGCTCCTCCTTGAGCCGCTTTTGACAAGACAGTGAGAACCCAGTCCCCCGGGGATAAACAGAAACCCAGGAGAAGGGCTCAGAGGGACAATGAGTGGGCACATGTAGAACCAGAACTATGCAATGGGGCAGATGGGCTTCCAGAAAATACAACTGACACACTTTGACAATGAGAGGGAAAGACAGAGGCCCCTGGCATCCCCACATGGCCTCGTTCATAATCTGTAGCCTTCTCACTGGAGCAGGTAAATGGCAATGATCTAATTTCCCTGGGACACCAGGCGAGTCACTGGCCCAACCCTGCCGTCCTGATGGCCAATGCAGAGGCGCAGCCCTACCCACCAGGCCATTTGCTCTGGGAGTTGCTGTATAAGCAGTCAGACAAGTTTCCTTCTGGTTCTATGGGACCATGCAATCTACAGGAACCAACGCATGAAGAAAATGTTTACTGTATACATATATCTCCCTGTTAAAGAGTGAGGAAGGATGTGTGAGTTTGGGGTGTGACAAACAGGAGTCATCTGTTTTTTAGAGGGAGGCTTCAAGCCCTCGGGGAAATTCACGCTTCTGTTTGAGCGTCTTCTCATGCTACGTTGGGGCTTCATTCACTCCTTGGGACCAGGACTTTTGCCAATAGCTTCAGATAAAGACATGCGAATGGGTCCAGGTTCTTAAGGATGGGCAGGGACCCCAGGATGAAGGCTATTCTGAGGGCCCAAATAAGGAGGACTATGAATTCCGGGGTGTGTAATTGTAGATCCATTGAGAATAGGGACCCAGAGCCCATGATGCCCAAACACCCACTGAAGTCGGAGCTCGTGTCTCCCAAGGCATGCTGGACTTTTACTGCCCTATGGCACGTGGACGCTCTCATTCTCCCCATGTCCCACCCCAGGCAAATGCCCATCGGTACTGCTTTGTGCCTTCTTCAGAATAGCCCTAAGGTTTGCCTCCGACTCGGAGAGAAAGGTTTGTTCCTGCCTCCGTTTGCTTCCTACGTGGCTGTTATGCTCCTGCAGCCAAGCAAGGTGTGCGGAGCGAGAATCGCAGCACCGTTTTAAATCAACATTAAGCCGGCTTCCCTATGAATGCATTATTGTTTCTGAATACCACTGTTGACCAGAGGTTGACTTTGAACTCTTACTGGGTCCTGGCTCTTGATCCAATCTCCCCTTCACAATGCAAACCTCACACTCTGTCTCAGGGCCTGACGACCCCACACCTTTTGTCCTTGGCAACTTGGCCTTCAGCTTATATTGATGCCTGTTCTTTACCTAGCAGAAGCCTCAAGCCTTCAGAGCCCTACCCACTGTCAGCCCTGCTTCCAGACTCGCAGCTTCCCTGTCCCTCTGGCTTGCTTTCTTCTTTTTACTTGAACTTTTTTTGGGAAATAATTTCAGAAATGTAAATTCTCAGAAAACCAATAGGAATAAACGTAATACACAGGACAGCCCTTTACACAGAGTCACCCACAGTGGACCTGAGCCAGATGCTTTGTCATTTGCTTTCTTAGTCACCCACCCACCCAGAATATTTTTTTAATGAATTATTTGGGAATAAGTGCACGGTAAACATGCCAGTGTTCTTCCAAAGGACTGTGTGTTTCCCCCTCTTTATAGTCTTGGCGCAGTGATCAACCTCAGTGAATTTTATTACTGATAAAATAATTTTATGCACTTTACTGCCCCATCCCAATTGGATCCCAATTATTGATCCAATAATGTCTTTCATATTGGTTCCCCCACCCCTTCCTTTACAGGCTCGAGTCCAGGAACGCTTATGTGTGTATTAGATAATTGTGTATTGTGTCTCTTTAGTCTCCTTAGAACGAGAATGTTTCCATTATGACATTGACCTTGTAAAAGATCCAGGTGCCTGCTCCCCATTGTACAGTTACTGTTGATCCCCGGTCACTAACAAGCAAGTCTGGGGAGACACTTCAGAACCACAGATATTATGCCCCACAGCCCCATCCCCTGACCACTCTAGATTTAGCATCCCGTGACAATGCGTCTCCCCTCACTCATCTTGGTTATTATCTATGATTGCAAAATAGTGTATTTCAAAACCAGCACTTTCCCCAGTAAGCAAGAGTCCTCTCTACCTCCTCGTTCATTTGTTGCTATTAGTTTAGATATCTGCTTCTGTCGGTATGGTACGATAGCTACCAGCCCCCCACCCCCACCCCACCACTCTCAAAGGCCCACAAATCATCAAGGTCATGCTTGAGGGTGCTCAAATCCTCTCAAACTCGGCCAGCAGGGGTCCCTTCCAGCTGTCCCTGGGGTCTTGTGACATCTTTTCAGCATTGCATTTTCTCACTCTGGGAGATCGACAAGATGTTCTCATGCCCTCCCCTGCCCTTTCTAGTGATGATAGTTCTCTTTGTAGCTACTCAGCATGATGAGTGTATGGAGGTGACACTTTAGACACCAAGTTTTAGAGCAAAGCAGGAGAAGGGGCAGACAGCCCAGAGTGCTCTAGAATTTCCGAAAGTGCAGAAAAGCTTGGGGGGTGGGGGTGGGGGGGACGCCTGTCTCGTTGTTTGCCTCTGGTCCAGGCGGGTGCTCCGCACTGGACAAGAGGATCTTGGCTCCTACAGACACTGCCCCTGGCAACTACTTACTGCATCTCCTAACTCATGCTGGGCCTTGTCAGAATACACAAACCGATCGGAGATTATGCTGAAAGGTTGCTGGTTCCATCCAGCCCGGGGCAGGCACTCGGGAAGAGAAGAGGTCACAGTTTGCTTCTGTTGAGTTTACAGCCCAGGCAGCTCCCTGGGACAGAGTTGTTCTGTGACATGGGGTGGGGGTGCGGTGCCATCATGAGACACACCTTGATGACAAAGGGTGTTCCGTTTTTTGATCTTTGTGATTCTCTAGTGGGAAACTCACAAGGGTGAGTCCTGTAGCGTCCTCGCTCTCAGGTGGCGTCCACTTGATGGCAATGCGTGTGGTTGGGGGAGGGAGGATAGGCATGGGGTCCCCAGGACAGGCACGGGTCTACCTAAGTAACCATAGTAACCTGAGGCATGCTTTTAGTGTGTCGTCAACGAGGTACTTGAAAGGGGCTTTCGGAGTTAGTTCTGGGGTGAACGGGACTCCTGATGGGGAAGTTTGGAGTCTGCCTCCCGAGTTAACTTTTGAGGGATGGCAGGCCATGGAAGAAGAACTGCCCCCCTGAAGCGATGTGTACTCAAGGCCGGAGGTCACCCCTCAGGAGTTTCGTGCAACTGGTCCCGCCCTGGGCTAGGCGAGGCTGTGCTGTCCTCACGAGCTGCCATGGACTTGACTCTGACCCAAAGGGACCTGATACCACCGGAGGAAGCAAAACCCTGCCCAGCCCTGCCCCATCCTCGCACCTGTTGATGGATTTCAGCTGCAGTGTCAATTCTTCTTGGTTGGGGTCTTGCCCTCTTTCTCTAACCTTGACTCTGTGGAGCACAAGGTCCTTCTCTGGGGACTGGAGCCAGGCACTTAAGGACCATGGAAGAAGTCTGGCGGGTGGAGGACAACACTCTTGCCTGACCCCCCCCCTCCCCCAACTGGAGACCCTCCCTGATGCCATTTCTTTTTGCTTTCAGACACACATGAAACATGCCCTGCGTTCACCAAACTGAGCATTCACAGTGCACTGGTGGGTACGGGACTGCACGTAAAGTTCTTCCTGTACACGAGGAAGAACACCACCTGCCCAGAAGTCATCAACTCCACAGCTCTGGGGGACTTGAACGTGACCAAGAAAACCACCTTCATTATTCATGGATACCGGCCCACGGGCTCGGCTCCTGTGTGGTTGGGGGACTTAGTGAAAAGTTTGCTCTCGGTGGAAGACATGAACGTGATTGTGGTGGACTGGAATCGAGGCGCTACCACGTTGGTATACCCCCATGCCTCTAGCAAAACCAAAAAGGTTGCACAGATCTTGAAGACATTTATTGACCAGATACTGGTAAGAGTGACATGTTCTTAGATTATTCTGGGCCAAAGTAAAACTAGCCTATTACCTGGAGATCGAGAACCAGGTGGCATCTGCAATGGGCAGAAGAATCATTGGGTAATGGGTTGCAGTTCAGAGTCTCCCGTGGGGGTGGGGGATGGAGGGAAACACAGAGGCATGTTGGCAGTGCACAAAGATTGCCATCTGGGCGGGGCAGAGGGGCCCCATTGCCTGTGTAGACAGCATAGATTTACATAATTATTATGACAGTTTTCCCACCACACAACCGTACAGGATCCTAAGGGATAGAGGTCATTTTCCAGCTCACAGAAAGGTTTGGGAAGAGCCTGAGTAGGGGTTTTCTGCTCTCCACACCTCAAGCCACCTCCACATCTACAATGGTCTCTTTAGCTGGCAGTGTTTGTTAAGCGTGAAGCTTATCCTTCAACTGCCTGGCAGCGTGCTCAAAGTTAATATTGAAACACGGGGTCTGACTTGAAACACGACAGAGATTTTGTGGGTCTCACATGTCTTTAGAAGACTTACAAAAGCTAGACTTTATTTGGGGATGTACCTCATACATTGTCCCTTTTGAGCAAAAAGCAGCAGCAGAGACATGAAGGCTGGAACATTTTTAGAGAGAGAGAGCCTGGCGATAGGTGGCATGATTTCATAGAAGCTTCCCATCTAAGGCACAGCCCTGGGTAGTTGGATATTGAAATTACACATGGCAGGTTGCCCTGGCAGCCGTTGGACTGTGCCCATCACCTCGTTCCACCTTCTAGCCATTTCTCTGCTTCTTACCCTGGTGACGCCTTACCTGAGTCAGCAGGAGAATAGATGAGGGAGGTCATCAAAATATATTGTTGTCCCATCCCCAAATTTGTAGATCTTACAGATTTTGGGGGCCTGCTTTTTGTCAGAAAGATGACTGAAGATACCAGGCCATAAAGATGGACCAGGGCTGGAGACAGACAAACTGGGTTGGAAGCTTGTCCTTCAACTGCCTGACAGCTTGCTAAACTCTGAGCTTCTGCTCCTTGTCTCTGTAACCAGAAGACTGTCTCCTTTCAAGGGGTCCTGAGACATTGCCATGAGATTATGCTTCAAAGTCAGCACCAAGGGCATCTCCCTGGGAGGAGGCCGTTCCCTGACCCCTCACAGTTCATGTTGGCTCTCTTCACTTTCCAGGTCAAAGGAGCATTCCTCGATGATGTTTACATAATTGGAGTAAGTCTAGGAGCTCACATAGCTGGGTTTGTTGGAAAAGTGTTTGACGGAGAGCTGGGGAGAATTACAGGTAAGCCCCCTGCGAGGGGACACAAGGTCGCCACCTGGGCAACGTGCTCCGTGGGGAACAGTCTGTCGGCATTTCCAAGTGCTCATGTCCCAAGCCAGCTCTGTGCCATTACATACGCTCTCTGAACGTGTGTGCCTGTGTGCAAATGGACCATCCTAATGAAATCAACTTTGCATTATTATATGGTGTGTGCAAAAAGCAAAATCAACCCTTCAAGCCCAGAGCTGCCGAGAACCAAGCAGTCCCAGGGGTTCCAGCGCCGAGCTGTGCCACAGGGTGCTTGGTTGTCATCTCTACAGAAGCAGGCCTTTCGTCTGTGGTATGCCAGCAGAGTTTGAACCACTAACGCTTAGGGCAGTGCACACATGCCCAGACATGCACTCGCTGCTATTGAGGCTGTGCCGACTCATGGTGATCTCCTGTGGGTTTCTGTGATTGTAACTGTTAATTAGAGTAGATAGTTCAATTCTACTCCCCCACCCCACCCCTCACCCCCTGCCCCTGGAGCTGCCAGTGGTTTCAAACCACTAGCCTATGGGTCCCAGCACAACCACTACACCACCAGGGCTCCCAGACTCACACCAGCCCAGTGAGGCACCCAGGGCTTGGCACTTTGTAGGTTGTCTACATCACAGATAAGATTGACAATGACTTCCTCTTTCTTAATACCCTTCACACTAGCCGTTTCCTGCGTGGAGCTGATGCCTGGGCCCCACGCAGGTGTGCTTCCTCCTTCACTGAATGCACGTGAACTTTAACTTTCCACCTGATCCACTTCAGTCTCCAGATGTAGCTGGAGTCTGATGACAGGAAAGTGAGCTGGAAATCCTAGTCCAGTGGCTGAGGATCACTCTCGGAATATCATCTTTCTTTCAAGCCCCAACAGAGTGGAAACACTCAGAGACGCAGCAGGTCAAACCTGAACAAAGGATCTCTTGCTGGGTCCTCAGTAACTTTCCACAGCTCACAGTGAACTGTTCAGAGACACCAGCTTTCCCAATTATATCGTCTCCTTACTCCATCCGCACACAAAAGTAGTGGTTTAAGCCCTGAAAATCTGGAAGGTAGACGTGAATGGCAAGAAGGGAGCAGGAAATGGCTCAAATGGTTCAAATCAACTACAAGGGAGTACCCCCCCCCAAAAAAAAAACCCCTTCCAAAGCTATGTATTTAAATGTTTGTTTGTTTTTAACAAAACAGCCTTATCATCTTCACAGTCCTCTCCGTGACACTTAATATATTTGTCAAATCTGTGATTCCATTCTTGGAAATGGTTTTTCAAACTTATCTGTTTGGATGGCTGACAGCAACTACCTCATTTTTTTCTTCATCTCTTCTGTGTTGTCAAATCGCTGTCCTTTCATATGTCTCTTCATTCATAGAAACAAAAAAGTCTCACAGAGCGAGGTCAGGGGAGTCAGGCGTGTGGGGCGAGAGAAACATGATGATTTTTTCTCAAAACTGGCGCACTGAGATGGCTACATTAGCAGGTAAATCAGCCTAATTTTGTTGCACACTCTTACTCCATCTTTTCAGAACCTCGTAATAAAAAGCTTGATTAAACTTTCCACACTCTGACTTGGTGGAATGAACTCCAAATGTGCTATGAGTCAACATTTTCATCTGTTAGGAGAGTTGATGGACGCCCAGAACGAGGTTTCAATCAACATTTCACCTTTTTTGAAACAAGAAAACCACTTGTACACTTGAGTTTTTCCATAGTGCTGCCCTTGTAAGCTCTGTTCAACATCACCACCGTATCGGTGGCATTTTCCCAAGCAGGAAACAAAACTTCACAGTTGCACACTGTTTTCTTAAATTAGCCATCATGAAAAACGAGGTTCGAGAGAAACTGTTTTTATAAAAAAATTCACTGTGACCAGAGAGAAGTTCCCAGGTGAGGCCACTGGGTGCACTAATTCTTGCCAACCGAGAAACAAGTGCATTATGAAAGCTTCACTCTGCCCACCAAAATTCCGGTTGAGGGGGGATACCCCCTCGTTAGTTTGGGTGGTAAATGTGTCCTGGGCAAGTCTTCTTTCTCTCTGACTATTGGAAGTGCCAGATTTGAGACTATATGGTACTTGCCACATCTGGGTGAACCCTACATGGTCTGCCCACACAGAGCTCCTCAGGGCAGTTTAAACATCATGTTTTCATGGTGGTAGGTTTCTAATTAGCTATGGTTTATCAAATTGCTCAGAGCTCCAGCAGCACAGTGGTTATGTGTTGGGCCGCTGACCACAAAGTCATCACTGTGAAACCATCAATCAACTCTGGGAAGCTTTCTACTCCCATAGAGAGTTGCAGTTTCAGAAATCGACAGTGGGGGCAGCTCTCCCATGTCCTATAGGGCTGCTCTGCGTCTGCACTGATTCAGTGGCAGGGAGGAGCAGAGCAAATGATTCAGGAAATCTTATGTTCATATTTGCCCGTGACTGTGTGGTTTGCTCCTTTTGTCCTGGTGCGATCGTTTTAACTCCCTATCACTCTCAACACTGCCCTGCTGGGACATTAGAGGTGATGTGCTGATTCATCAGCCACTGGTTGCAGGCTCCTGTAAACAGGCCCTCAGCCGTGCTGTCTTCTGTGCAGAGGGAGAGGCCGCTGCAGCCAGTTCTTCCTGAGGTCTGGAGTTGCTCCGGTTGTCTTGAGACATTCCTGTGGGGCTGGGTGCCTAAGTGTCGATCCAGCTCCTCCCACGTCAGTTTCAGTAAGGAGTAGATTAAAGCGGAAGAATGCTGGTGTGGAGAAAGAGAGAGATAAGGAAAGTAGACGGATGAACAAATGTCCCAAGAGTTGAAGAGCCTTTAGCCACCTCCTGGCTGCCGGCACAGTAGAGAGAGATCACCAGGCCTTTCTTCTGAGGTGCCTCCAAGGGGTCTCGCACCACCCGTCCCCTCTCTGTTAGCAGCTGAGGACGTGAAGCATTTGCAGCACCTGGGGACTGCTGAAAGAGGCTTGGGTGACAAGAAATGAAGAGTATGAAGCCGGAGACTGGAAAGTTGAGCCAAGGGTGCCACTTATCGGAGTTTTAATGCCATCCCAAATGACAGTCACAGGCACAAAGTTTCAGATCTTCACTCCAGGCAGGTCTCTACAGGACAGAACTTCATATATATACATACATATTATCACTCCATAGTTCAGTCACATCAAACAGAATTGTACAATTGTTGCCACTGTCAGTTTCCGAACATTCCTTTTCTACATGGATCCTGTGACATTGTCTCCCCTCCCCCCACCTCCCCCCCCCACCCCCACCCCCACACACACTCGAAACTCTTGTTCTACTTGCTGTCTCTGTAGATTCATCAGTCCTGGGTTTCATACATCGAAAAAAAAAACATGTAACACAACTTGGAGAAGGTGACCCCCACTGACATGACACCTCCAAGATACACCCTAATATGAACAAGCATAAACCAAACAGAACAATACAAACCAAAGATACAGACAAGTCTAGAAACCAGATCAAGTCAAGCCTGCATCCTGGGTGAGGTGAGGGTGGGGGGAACCTACTGATAAAATCTTAACTGTTCCCATTAGATTTATGCCTTTGATCTTCTATACTCGTCTCTCCAAAGCCCTCTGTTTAGTAACCACTTGCCTCCCAACCCCTCATTGGTAGATAGAGGGAATTCTCCAGAGATTTCTTGCCCATGTAGCTCCACAAATGCATTCTGGGCTGCCTCTGTACAGTCAATTCCCCAATATAGACTTTGATACTGTGCTCTCCATTGACTCAGTATTATATGGTTGACCCTCCTTTGGTGACCAATGATGGTATGCTTCTTCCATGTGGACTGACCTGACATCTCACTTGGACGGCTGCTTGTTTGGAAACAAGCCTCTAAGACCCCAAACACTATTTTATCTGTCAGCCAGGTCTGATCTACATGGAACAGAACCTTTTTGAGCTTATGGTTTCTAACAAAAACATTTTTTTTTATTTTAAGATTTGCATGTGGTGATTATAACCCCATGGACAGTGACCGCATTTGTTTCTAGCTGTTTCTTAGTAATGAGGAGGAAAGCCCAGCTAGCCCTGATCCAGGACAAGGAATCAGCTCCTTTTGCAGTCCAGATGGCCATTTTCCTTCCATCTCTAACCCCTGGCCTGACCAGGGAGTTTTGCTCTTTCCATCAAGTTTGCTAAGTTCAGTACAGTGCAACCCAGATCTCAACAGCTAGGGTGTGATGTCACTGGACACACTGCCCCTCCCTCACCCGCAGTCCAGTCAGCTGTAAAAATCTGTACCCTAGAAGCCTGGGAGGTGGGAGCGTTGGTAGCCGAAGGAGAGTGACGCTCCAGCCAGGTTGGTGAGATGGTTTCCACCAGCTGTGGCATCTGGGGAAGAACCCAAAGTCAAGCCTCCCACTCATAGTCATTCTGTCCATCTGACACATAGCAGAGTCGAACTGCCTGGGGCAGGAGTGTTCCTAGACTGGAAATGTTTGTAGGAGCCGAAAGCCAGATCTTCAGAGGAGCGACTGGTAGGTTTGAACTGCTGAGTGTGCCAGGAGCAGCCCAAGGCCCAGCGCACTACCCTGCCAGGGCTCCTTCCCGGGGCAGAAGGGTCATATCAAATACACCAGTGGTGGTGGAGCAAAGCCCAGACCGGCAGCTGTTGGAACAAGATTGTCCTTAGGAAGTGGCACACCTTTCTTAAGGACATGAGTATGTGATATCCACAGTGGAATGAACTTTCTAAAGGAAAAAAGCCAAAGCAAAAAGCTAACTTGAATAATAATAACTCTCTTACCTTGCTCATTGTCCAAGCAATGAGGATCCAGTGAGCAGGTGTGCATGAGGATCCAGTGAGCGGGTATTGTGGGAGTAACAGGTGGCGCTGGGAAGTGTTAAGTGGACATCCAGGAGTTCTGTTAATAACAAGAAGAAAGAGAGGTTGAGGTTCCTGAATCATTGAAAGTGGGACAAAAATAAAGATTAAAAGCCTCCAAACCACACTCTGCCACAGAGTGAGTTCTGACTCCCTGCCGCCCTAGAGGTCAGAGTGGAGCAATGACTGGGCGCATGGGAGGAGAGGAGAAAACCGGTAGCCACTGCGGTCTCCAGGTCCCCTCAATATCATAAGTGCCTCCTTTTCCTTCTCTTACAAGGGCTCCTCCTTGGGAGGGAACCCTGGCCGTGCTGTAGAATGATGAAGCTATCCTGCGCCCATACATATTTGCAGCCCCAGAAATCTGACCCAGAGTCACTGTGAGGTGGAATTGACTCTCTGGCCTGAGGCTTTCTGGAAGTACTCCAGGTTCCCCCCTGAAGAGCCAGCTGATTCTCAGCCCTACCCTGCTGCCTGTGTGCACTGGCTGGCATGAGCTTGGCACAAGGCCAAGCCTGCCCCTGGGGCCCCAGTGCTCAAGGGGTCAGAGTGCTGGCACAGCCAGGACAACCACCTGCACTGTGGGAAAAGGCTGCTGGGCGATGGGAAGTCAGGCAACTTGGCAGAGCAGGCTGGCATGGACATGCTCGCCCACCGGAGCATACCCTGCAGCCTGACAGCCGATCAAAGCCCTGCTGCAGTGACTCATGGCGTGGGGCTGCTGAACTGACTCTGTGTTCTTTCCAGGACTCGACCCTGCCGGCCCTTTGTTCAACGGGAAGCCTCCAGAGGACAGATTAGATGTTGGTGACGCGCAGTTTGTGGATGTCATCCATTCCGACATTGACGGTAACATGCCCGTCCTTGTGGGTCAGTGACCACCCCCAGCCTCCAGAGAGTCTCCCTCCAGGGCATCCACCCGTGGGGACAGAGCAGGCTTTCCGAGCGTCCTACTGGGCAGAGCTGCCAAGCCCCAGAATCACAGTGGGGAAGAGAGTCTAATGCCTACCCCAGGCGCTCTCTCTGGGTATTTCCCCATCTTGTTGGAGGCCTTGGTTCCCTGCTTACTGGTTACTTGTTACCAACTGGTTAGCGGTTGGGCTGTTCAGTTGCAGTCTGCAGTTCATAAACCACCAGTTATTTCTAGAGAGCAGACGTCTTCTTTTACTCCTGTGAAGAGTTTCAATCTCAGAAACTCATGGGGGCAAGTTCAATTGTGGGTCTGCAAGGAATCTAGGGGAGCCTGTCCCTGTAGCCCTAAACACAGACCAGTCAAGACATTCTAAGTGTATTCCTGTAAGTGCTTGCCACGTTTCTCCTCTGAGCCACTGCAGAGTTCAGTCCTGATCCCACAAGTTAGTATATAGGAACCAGGTTTTGCAATGCTTAGAGAAGCTTAGCAGGTTTTTACAGTGTCACAGGTTTTGCAGTGATCATGAGGACATTATCTATACTTAAATTTCTCCAGGGGCCATTAGGCACCCCTCCCCACCCTGAAGCTTCATTCGCCCTTTTTATGTAAACTGAAGTGATGTTTCTGTGTTACTGACCTACTTGGCCTCCTCTCTAAATTGGAACATCCTTAATGATAAAACTTGATAGGAATTTCTACTGTCAGGGAGGGGACTGTTAGGGTTTGGATTTTTACACATGAAACCTTCAGTTACGTTATTTTTCTAGAATTGGTTTTCCCTGTGTCCGCCCTCCCTTTTGCGATAGGGTCGTCCTGAGTCAGTCAGCATTGACTAGATGGCAGGGCGCTTGTTTATTTTAATGGTCTCGTGTCAGTTCTTCACTCATCCAAGCCTCAGTCTCTACGTCTGTCTGTGACTTCATGTGCATTACTAATGGCTACTTTGCTGATATTATGCTCATAGAGAACGCGTCCGGTATGTGGAGTTGGTTCTCGATGTACACATGTGTACAAATATACTATTAATGTCAAGTGTGTTGATTACTCTGGTGTTGCACTATTAAAGGAAATAAGGAGTTAAAGTGTATCTTTTTAATGTGGGACTTTTTTTGGGGGGCGGGGGACATCACTGCCCTCTGGTGATGGGAGCAGGAGGCCCAGCCTTTGCTCCTGTGGAACTGGAATTGAACCTCCATCCCAGTGGGCCGCAGTCCCGCGCACAACCACTACGCCACCAGGGCTCAGCCCAATGTGGGACTCTTTAAATGTCCCATATCTAAAAGTGTTTCCCATTTTTTCCATCATGGATCCCAATTTTTGCCTACCGAGTATTTTACCTTTAAGTAAAAATTCATTGTGCTCCACTTCTTTCTCCTTAAAGACTTACACAGATGCAGTGTGAAGTTTAGTAAGAATTCCAGGCAAATGTGAGGAAATGTGTCATTTGATCAGCCTTGCAATGAATGGCCAACTTCCTATTAAGTCTTTGGAAAGAAATTCCATTATTACCTTATTGATTAGAAGCCATTGCCCTATCTCTACAAACTGTTAGGAAAATGGGAACAATGATAAAACTGTAATTATTGTAAAACTTAAAAAATAATAAAAATTAAAAATTATTGTAATAATAATCAGTGCAATCAAGGTTGTACCCTTTCATAAGACCTAATCAATCTGTATGCTGAGCAGATAATGCAAGAAGTTGGCTTGTATGAAAAAAAAGAAGTCGGGCTGAGCCCCGGTGGCGTAGTGGTTGTGCGCAGGACTGCGGCCCACTGGGATCGAGGTTCAATTCCAGCAGTGGGGCTGGGCCTCCTACTCCCACTGCTGGAGAGCAGTAATGCCCCAAAATAAAAAAAAAATAAAATAAAAAATTAAAAAAAAAAGAAGTCATCAAGACTGGAGGAAGACTCATGAACAACTTTGCTTGCTGGAAGTGAGGAGGACTTGAAGACACTGGTGAAGATGGAAGCCTTTGGGATGGATTATGCCTTTAAAGCAAAAATTGCTTATGAGCCAACAAGCATATAAGAAACCAAGAAAATATTGAAGTTGTCAAGGATTTCATTTTACTTGAATCCATAATTAATGCTCACAGAAGCAGTAGTCAAGAACTCAAATCTCAAAAGATGTGACTTTGAGGAATGAGATGTGCCTGACCCAAGCCAAACTATTTGCAATCATCTCATGTGTATATGAAAACTGGGGAAAGAATAAGACTGCAGAAGAGCCCGTGCCCTTGAATTGTCGTGCTGATGAAGAGCATCAAGTGTCTCAACCTGCTAGAAGCACAAATGCATCTGTGTTGGACAAAGCACAACCAGAAAGTTCTTTAGAAGTGAGGATGGAAAGAGACATCATCTCACTTATTTTGGACATGTTAATAGGAAGATCATCCAACCACGGTTGCAGCAGCAATTAACCAGAGGTTCAGGCTGGATTCAGAAGTGGACATGAAGCAAGGGATATCGTTGTTGATGTGCTAAGGCATTTGCTGAAAGGGAGGAGGACTTGAAGTACTTGAGGAAGATCAAGGATTACAGCTTTCAGTGTGGCTTATAACATTGTAAAGGAAGGAAAAATTCTCACTACTGGACCATTTGATAACCGTGATAATCAGAAAAGACTGAAGTTGTCCAGAATTTTGTGTCGCTTGGATCCACATTCAGTGCTCATAGAAGTCTGGAGTCACACGACACATGGCACAAGAGAACAGCAAGGGTGTCACTTTGAGGCCTAAAGTGAACCTGACCAAAGGCATGGTATATTCAATCACCTGAGACGCATATGAATGTTGGTCCTTGAATAAGGATGAGCAGAGGAAAATTGAGGCGTTTGTCTTGGATACTTAGTGAAGATCACTCTGTAAGCTAACCATATCCATGGCCATTTCCCAAGTCTCCCTTCAAGGCCAGTGCTGCTGTGGAGACCAATGTTGGAATGAACATCTGGGGTCACACCCTCAGGTAGTAACAGATGTGGGTGGGATGCCTCAAGCCAGAAGCACTCTGGTGTCACGCAGCTGCCAGTTTCCCCAAATCTGCACTAGGGGCAGGGAGAGGTGATCAGAGCCTCAGCCAGCAGGACCAGCAGGGAAGTTGTCCCAACAGTGCATGTACACCACGGAGCACTGGTGAGCAGAAAGATGAAAAGAAACTTTGGGAAAGAACCGTGGAAGTTTGTGACCCTTCAGTGCAGTGAATGTTTCTGTTCATTCACCATTGAAAGACAAACCTAATGTGTTAGGCACTCATTGCTATGAAATTCCCCACAAAGACACCCAGAATCTAGTGTTAAGTTTCCTCCATGGGATAAAGGAAAACCTGGGGAAACTTTTAGAAGAATTCAGCAAACAGCGGAAAAACAAAACAAGGAATTTAGTAAAGAGACGGGAACTTTAAATAAAAAGCAACTATAAATTCCATTTTGAGAATGATGATGGAAACATATGTACAAAGGTGCCTGACACAATGGTTGGCTGTATGGATTGTGATAAGAGTTGTAAGAGCCT
This sequence comes from Nesogale talazaci, assembly GCA_004026705.1. Lineage (NCBI taxonomy): Eukaryota > Metazoa > Chordata > Mammalia > Afrosoricida > Tenrecidae > Nesogale > Nesogale talazaci. The sequence goes on from PVJH01017990.1 coordinate 44,116, forward strand.
ACAATGAAGTGATTTTTTAAAAAGAAAGCAAAAGAATTCTGAAGCTTAATAGTAAAATGATAGAAACAAAAATCACCGGAGTAGAATGGAAACCAAAGAAAGAAGAATCTGTGAGCTAAAAGACAAAGACTGGAAAGATCACTCAGTGTGAAGACCAACTGCAAAGAAATGAACAGGGCATAAGGGCTCTGCGGGATAAGGAAGAGAAATAATATACACATTCTGGGAACTGCAGAAAGAGAAGAGAGAGACAGAGTCTAGACGGTATTTTTGAAGGAATGATCACAGGCACTTCCTTAATCTGGAAGATGAGATTATCATGCACGGTGTTCAGTGAGAGCCACACTTGTTAAACCTGAAGAGAAACACCCGAGACACATCCATCAAACTTATCAGGTACAGAGATAAAGAGAGACTTTTGAGAGCAACACGGGATAAGGGGACTCTCACAAAGAAGCATCGATAAAATGAAGTAAGAAGACAGTGGGGTGACATAGACAAAGCCTTGAAAGAAAATATCAATCAGGAATCATTTTCCCCGGCAAACTTATCATTCAAAGGTGAAGGCGAAATTAGGTTTTCCTAGATAAACAAATGAGGAAATCTGTAACCAGCAGACCAGCTCTGCCACAAATATGCAAGGGCGTCTCTAGAAAGAAAACGTGATCCCAGCCCAGCAATCTGGTGTTGATACTAAGCAACCACTTGAATACATATACTAAAGTACATTTACAATGAAATATCGAGGACTGGCCCACACAATTGTAATTGACAATAACATAAAAATAAAATGGAGATGATTGATGTCACTTCCAGGTGTTAAAGGGAATCTAAGTGATTGAGTCATAAAAATTATCCAAAATAATAATAATAAAGGTAAAACTATATTCCTAAAAAGAACTCAGCTTTGAAGGTAGAAAACAAAGATGCTATCAATCTCACCAGGAAGGGGGGGGGGAATGCTTAATGAAATGTGTGAAGTAAATTCTTCTCTACTGATAAGTAATTGTAGTGAGTGTAAATGGATTAAACATTCTAGTCAAGAAACAGTGGAAGACGGGCCTACCAATAGGACACGTCTGTTTGACAGAGGACACGCCTTAAGCTCGAGTGCATAAATAGATGACAGGGGGTGGAGATACTTGACCTAGCAAGCAGGCAGTAATACACAGCAAACAGGAGTGGCAGTGTTACTATATGGCTATGCATTTTAACTGAATATTTTTATGAGACAGAGGACATTGAGGAGGGGTGGAACCATTTTCAAAGGAAATAAAGAAGCAGGCGTCCTACATCCTAATCATTTGCACTTAGCAGACATAGAGCACACCACTCAACGGTAACCTGGCACTTCCTTGCAGATACATTTGGGGTCAACTATCTTGTGACACAAAGTAAATTTCAGTACGTTTTTAAAAATTGAGACCTGAAAGCATCTAATCTGGCCTTCGTAGAATGAAGTGACAACTCAGTAACAACAAGAAAAAGGAAAGCGAAATAAATGCATGGAAATTAAACACTTTTAAAGTTAAACATCCACTGGGTTATTGACAAAACCAGAAGAAATACTTAGAATCTTACGAGTGTAGTCAAAGAGGTGAAGATCATTAATTTTTCTGAGTCTTGATCCTGGAGCACACCTCGCTTTATTAGCTTGTGTGACAAATTGGGAGCGATGTTTAATGTGCTTTGCTGCAGACCCAAATGCGATGGTTTAATTGCAGAAAGCACCCATGGGTTTGAGCTGTGAGTTGGCCTACCCACTTTACTCACAGACCATTGTTGTTGAAGGAATGAGCAGCAGACAGGCGATGGCTATTTACCCACAGTCATTGGCAGACATGTGCTCAAACTGCCCATAACTTCAAATAAACAACCGGCAGTGTTCATTGTCATGACAAAATGTAAGATATATGTGGAACTTAGGATTATGGAGAACACTTTCCTACCACTGGCTTCTCTTCAGTTGAAATAATAGATGATGACATGAACACGTGAACTTTTTGAATAGAATCATATGCCAACATTTAGAAGTAATGAATATTGAATTATTTTTTGAACCAGTATCTTCCATATGTTGTTAATGTAATCGTATAAAAGAAGTATTGGTGAAGCTACCATTTGTCAAGTTTGGGTGTGGTATCAAGGAAGTATTTACTCAGTTACCTGGAATGACACTAAAATCTGTCTTCACTCATTGCAGGGAGGAGATGAGCCAGTCGAGGTACAATGTAGTAACA